>JARFOD010155943.1:0-12240 GCA_031763545.1 Mopalia muscosa | reverse complement strand
CAATGCCAGACAATCTTGGCCAGCATTCTTTGGAAACTGGATATTTTTTTAGCCGGACTGTAGAAATCCTGTATTGGTGGTTCGTAACTTCATTCCTTAACATCATCAGTATCATTAACAAAGTAACAAGGTGAGGATCAGATTTCCTCATACAATTATATCCTGATATAGCCCCACTCTAGATTAGCATTTTCCAAATCGTCATTTCAGGGATTAACATTTTAAAGATGCCTACGTTGTAACACACGAGCCGCATGTAAATGTTGCTGATCTTAAACAGAAGAAAAGAAAAGAAAAACATCCCCCCCACCCCCCTGCACCCACACCGAAAAAGAAACTGTGGCCATAAATTAATTCTCAGTTAAAAACTGACCACGTTGTTTGTAACTAAAGCACATCTTCTATTACAATAGCAAGGAATATATCATCGGTGATGGACACATTTTCTCACATTGGAAGGCTGAACATAGACAAGTGGAGAGGGTCAAAATTGAGAAGTTTAATTTTCATTAACTCAAAATTTGAAAAAGATGAAATCAAGGAACGCTTTTCACTTTAAATATATATATGAAGACAAATTCAATACAGAACATTTTAGAAACTTGGATTATGGTGCATATATTTAGGCAAGTTTTTTGGGCAGTATGGAAACGGTTTTTCGATTGTGATGATAAAAAGGTTAACGTGACGTCCTCTCTCTCCACCTTACAGCAAAGAGTTATATACGCGACTCTATATTATATGTATATTTCATATACCACTTGTCTTGGTTTGTTTCACCTGATAGTAGCTCTCTGGGTACATAACCTCCTTTTAAGAATTCGGCACTCACGAGACAGTTTAACGTAGTCTCCCGTGTCTGTTTTATAACCTAGTTTTCGATGAATTTCTACCTTTTTAGGGGATAGGACAAATTTGAACTCGATACAAAGCGCTATGCCACTCGTTATAAGACGACAGTCAAACACAGCCGACACAGTTCACAGTTTAAGAGGCAAACATGTAGGGGCAAACAATTAGAACCCACTAACACATTTATTTGTTAACAGTGTGAGTGTTTAGCATTATGCAAATAGGTTAATAAAGGACGGCCCGTTAGTTGGAAGAGGTTAATAAAGGACGGCCCGTTAGTTAGAAGAGGTTACTAAAGAACGGCAGGGTTATTTGAATAGTTTATTTAAGAACGACATGGTCATTGGAATACTTTATGAGGGTTATTGGAACAGGTTACTAAAGAACAACTGGGTTATTATTGAAATAGTTTATTTAAGAATGACAGGGTTATTGGAAGAGTTTATGAAAGAACGGCAGTATTATTGGAAGAGGTTACCAAAAGTGGTAAGGTTAATAGAGGAGGTTACTAAAGAACGAGCGGTTTATTGCAAGAGGTTACTAAAGAACGACAGGGTTATTGCAAGAGGTTACTAAAGAACGGTAGAGTTATTGCAAGAGGTTACTAAAGAACGACAGGGTTATTGCAAGAGGTTACTAAAGAACGGCAGGGTTATTGCAAGAGGTTACTAAAGAACGGTAGAGTTATTGCAAGAGGTTACTAAAGAAGGGTAGAGTTATTGCAAGAGGTTACTAAAGAACGGTAGAGTTATTGCAAGAGGTTACTAAAGAACGACAGGTTTATTGCAAGAGGTTACTAAAGAACGGTAGAGTTATTGCAAGAGGTTACTAAAGAACGGTAGAGTTATTGCAAGGGGTTACTAAAGAACGGTAGAGTTATTGCAAGTGGTTACTAAAGAACGGTAGAGTTATTGCAAGAGGTTACTAAAGAACGACAGGGTTATTGGAAGAGGTTACTAAAGAACAGCAGAGTTATTGCAAGAGGTTACTAAAGAACGGCAGGGTTATTGGAAGAGGTTACTAAAGCACGACAGTTTTATTGGAAAAGGTTACTAAAGAACGACAGGGTTATTGGAAGAGGTTATAAAAGAACGACAGAGCGTTTGATATGTTCGCCGATGACACTTGTCTGTATGTTATGTCAATTAATTTACCCTGCCCATAAAGTCTTTGATATGATTCCCCTTTAAATGCATCGTTAGTGGAGAAGTGGATTGTGCAATTTAATGGCGCAAAACACAGACTTTTTCCACTTTAAACATACCGCACCATCCAATTCGCCCGTTCGTCACAGCTGCCGACACTGTTTACCTGACATTATCTTTCTTGCAGACTCCCCAAACAATTCTTGACACCTTACCGCTGTTAAGTTTGGCACCATTGTACCTTTGTACCACTTAACTGGCACCAATATGTTAATGGCTGATATTGCTTGAGCAATATGAGCTAAGCACTCCTCTTATAGAAAATAAAGCTTAGAAATGTTCATAATTATTGCAATGTTTCCTTTTCCGGGACAACAAGGTAGTAAAAACACGTAATTGCGGAATTCAATCCACTACTTGACTAAACAATCGAAGTTTCTATATATACTGTACATTCTGTAGTGAATTTGGTGCATCAGCATGTACCACAGAACGTATGCTATTTAGTAAAGCTTTCCAGTCATGTTTGTAAGATATGCTGACACAGGTATCGATAACACATAGCTTCTGATGACAAACGTTAAAATTATCCATTCGGCTAGTGATGTATTTTTTTTACATCATCATTATTCTAAATGAAACTTCGGCCTGACTTTTTAAATGAGCACAATTCATTTTCGCTTAAATATTTATGTCTGGATTTATCGAAAGCGGTGTATGACAATCATACGCATTAAATTGTGAACAGTAGATTAGGCCAAAGTAACATTTATTTCGGTTTCAGTTGGTGTAAGCGTTAATTATCGAAATTAATGACAAAGTTTAACTTCAGTAGTTGAACTTCTGCACTATATAACAGACCTGAAGATGAATGTTAAAATTATAATTGACAAATACATTCGAGTTTGTTTTGAAGGTGTGTCTAAATGGTCTTGTCAAAAAGTATAAATTCAATATATAGGCCACCCAGTATCAATAGCTAGATAATACCCCAATACAAACGTTCCAAACAAGATTATCCGACACCAGAATGTCACACATTTTGGTCTTGTATAAATATCAACTTCCTACTGAAGATTTGGACTGTGTTTCAGTATATTCGTTATTTTTGGATAAAACTTTCTTAGTTTTAACCGATTCCGGTTCAGAAAAGTTTGCAGGTTGAATCCCGTTAGGGAATCGAACCTACAACCCTCCGAATCAGGCACCGAAACGCCGGCCACCTAGACCACTTAGCCATCCCAAAACAACGAAAATACTTTTAAACGCTCACTTTCGAAAAGACATAAAAATCATTCAGACTTGGTTTGGTGTTAACACGGTGTTTATAATAATTAAAAGGATTTTAAAACTTTTTTAAAACAGATCGATTTGCACTTGAGAATGTGCGTCATTCATTCTTTCAATAGTCACTTACTTTCTACATCTGTTTATGGTTTTCAGGTTGTACCTTAGCTTTCTTTGTTCTGGGTGGATACTTGAAGGGATTTGGAATATTTTTCAATGCATTTTTAGAAGAATTTGAAGCTCAGGCCTGGATGATGTCTCTTGTTCTGGGCGTCCGAGCGGCTGTCTATGCTATGTTTGGTAGGTATGTCCAAAGCAGAACAATTTTTGTTTTTAAAGTGTACAAGAATTACTTATCCTGTCCAACACATTGATTTATTTTCATTCCAAATAACTTGTTTATCACACGAATTGATGGTGTAACTATGTTGCCTTCTTGTTGATGACGTCAACAGTGGTCACGTAAATCCTGGACCGCAGACATATTGGATGGTAAAACAGTCTTGGATAAATTAAAATGTTGGTTTATCATGGACCAAATAAATTGTTTATCGTGGATCAAAAAGACTGTTTGTCGTGGACCAAATAGAATGTTTGTCGTGGACCAAATAGACTGTTTGTCGTGGACCAAATAGAATGTTTGTCGTGGACCAAATATACTATTTGTCATGGACAAAATATACTGTTTGCCGTGGACCAAATAGAATGTTTGTCGTGGACCAAATAGAATGTTTATCATTGACCAAATAAATTGTTTGTCGTGGAACAAATAAAATTTTCATAATCCGTGTCAAACCACAGATACCCCCCAGCACAAGGGGCATGTATACATGATCAACTGCCCTTGCAACAAACAGTTAATAAGGGAGACATGCCGTCCATTTAACAAAAGAACCAGTCATAAGTTTAATACAGAGACTCAAATCAGCAATTTCAGAGCACCTAGAATCAAATCCACAACACTACAATGGGACAATATCAAAACTGTAAGTGCTTACATATCAAACACGACCGCAAGAAAATGTATATGGAAGCCATACAAATTCGTGGACACAAACCAGAATTAAACATAGACCAGGGATTTTTCTTACCAACAGCTTATGATGGTTTAATTCACACCACACTCTGATCTACTGTCGCCACACATATTGTTCTCTCACCGTTTTACTCGTTCGTTTGTGTCTTCTGTATGAACTATGTGAAGCCCCATGTTTGTTTTAATACAAGGACTTAAACCCCAAAGTTGTCTATCTTAACTGCCCTTTAACCAACTGTCTTTATACTATTATAAAAAAAAGTATATATATGAATATGGCTTCTTGGTGATCTTTGCACTCTGTAAACCCTTTTTGCTTTTCTTACCTAATCACAACTATTTTTAACACACAGGATTTTTATGTATATATACCTCAGGTTAACAACTGTTTTATATGTTTGAAAACGATGTCAGAATGTACATGAAAACTTTGCGTCAAACTAAATGAGAAGTTGCCATCCATATAGGATATAATCTGCTGTGCATAAATTTTAAGTAATGTAATGTATGTGACATGTTTCTCTTGTTTAGCCCCTTTGGCCACCAGTTTATGTGATCGGTTGACAGAGAGGGCTATTCTCATGGCGGCTGGTCTGCTCCATTTTACCTGTTTAGTTGTGTCCTCTCAAGCCAGGAGTATAGAGTTACTCATCTTCGCTAATGGAGCCATTGGAGGTAAGTCGATGTAAACTAATTTGTATTTAACGCCATAATCAAATTATATAAAATTCGCCAATTTTATTTACAAAGACCAAAGATAAATGGCTCAACGATAATCCTGAACATGGTAGAAAATGTAACTTCTGTTTCATTTGCAGGCCTCGCAATCGCGTGCACCTTTGGACCGATACAAGTTGTCATCGGGAAATATTTCCACAACCGAAAATCCTTGGCGATGAGCTTAACGTTTTGTGGAGCTACCTTAGGACAAATTGTTATGTCGCCTCTGATTGTTAAACTGTTAGAAACGTTTGGACTTAGAGGAACCCTGCTTCTTTACGGAGCCCTCATGTTACACATGTGCTTGGCGGGGGCGTTAGCTAGACCAGTCATGATGGCGTCACTAGGACATTATCAAAAGGACAAAGCTCATGAAACTGGAGTTGCCACAAACTCCAAGGAAACGAACCCGAAAGAGGACACAGAAATGCAGATCATGGACTCATCAGATACCTATAATATTGGAAGGACAGTTTCGAAATCCCAAGAATTGGTTCAAAAGGAACGTATGTTGGAAGAGGACGAGTCGGCCACAAGACATGTCAATGGAAAAGTCATAGCTGCCAATATCAAGCCGGCTAGATGCCGAGCGTGTCTCAACGTATTTAAAATGTTCCTGGATATTTCTCTCTGCAAATCTCATCGCTTCTTGGTGTTACTTGTGTCTTCAACTTTAACTTTCGTACCTTTTATCAATGTTACAATTTTCTTATTTCCTAGAGCTCGTGAAATTGGACTCACTCCCAACGAATCCGCACTCTTGTTGACAATAATGGGTGTATGTGAAATATTTGGACGATTTTCAATTGGTGTTTTAGCGGACATAAAATCGATAGGACCATTCAAACTGTATATCTGCACGACATTTATTACAGGAATGATTTCCACCATAATTGCCTTCATGACATCATTCGTGGAATTAGCGGTGCTTGTGGGCGTCCTGGGCCTGTGTGGCAGCGCCCCGATTATTCTCTCGATGCCAATCACAGTTGAAATACTTGGTATGCAGAGATTAGCTCGAGGATTAGGATTTATTGCATTCTTCCACGGAGTTTTCAACACAGCCACACCATCTGTTTTAGGTAGCTATACCACTAGTTAATTTGAATTAAAAGTCCCTCCAAATATAAACAGGATGTTTTATCACAAATAGTTTTTTTAAACTTAACGATCTGTTGTTTTGTTATAACCCGGTTCACACTCGGTTCACTTCACATTGTAGAAATACCATTCCATGAGTAGCTTGATTTCGCATTTACAATATATGTTATGGATATCTTTAGGAGATTCATTACGCTTTACCGGCCCGCGGCTGGGGCTTAATTTGTGAGCATGTGTGCTACTAATCATACTTCGATGTACCGTTTACGGGATCGAGTTCGTCTGTCCACCATGAGGTGTACTAAAAGCATGTCAAACGAAGTTGCTCCGGCAATCGTGTGCTTAGGTTTTTACGATTTTTCTTCTGGGTTTCCTCCGTAAGTAGAGCCTATGCAAGGGCCATCTTAAGTGGACAATCCGTCGTAAAATAAATGAAATTCCCATAAGTACCAGGTTAAACCCCAATCAATCAATCAATCAATCAAAAACAAACAGTGTAGGTATTACCAGAATTATATTAACTAGAAGTATACAAAGGCCATATTCTATGTCAACGGCATAGGGTTTACCTTCAGCTTTAAAAGCTGGAGTGGTATACACGGCCCAGAAGATATTACAACTCCCGTTATCCGCATTAACAATTAGCTCAGGAATTACTTGAGAATCCTGCTTAATAAAACATAAAGCTAAAATCACCTTTGGACAAGAACCATCTATAAACAGACCATGGCTTGTCCATTTTATGCATTGTTTTAAAATATGTTCCACACACACATCAAATTTTCAAAACTTCAATTGAAAGATTGCATGCCTTGCGGGTCCGCCGATAACCTTTGTCTGATATTAATTTATGTTTAGTTTATGTTTCGAGATTAGCATGTCGATTGTTCAGTGTCTATTTTGTGTTACACAAGGAATACACGTTATAACACTGAGCCGTCTACAATTACCGAAATAATTTTCGTTTATATAGAATATTCACGATGGCGCCCCTAACCTCCTTCTAACTTTTTAGTAAGAATATTTTCTGGTATTGTTATACGGTCTGTTGAAAACAACGCACTTTATTTCTCTTTCTGTTTTTCAGGTTTATTACGTGACGTGTCCGGAACCTACGCGCCAGTATTTTACATCAGTGGCGGCCTAATGATGGTCGGCTCCACAGTAATGGCCATAGATCCTCTGCTCAAGAAATGCTCTCAGAAAGATGAGACAAACGAGGATACAGCCGTACCCATCACCACATAACCATTTATCTTAACAATATTTAGACAGATATACAATTAAAAAAATGGTCATAGATTCATTATTTTATTTTCAGCTTTATATGAAAGCATCCACCAGTGCAGGCTATAGCGGACAGCCACGACTATATGTTATAACTATCATGTTTTCGAACAATGATTTCAGTTCCGCTTTTTAAATTAACTTATTAACGGCTGTGTTAATTTGATTGCAAGTACAATACAGATGGTTATGAATAATTTTTGTCCTTTAGAAAGTCAACATTAACAGTATTTTCGTTATTTTGGGATAACACCTTCTTATTTTGAACTCATTCCTTTAAGAAAACTCAGAATGCTGAGCGGTCAAGGCGGCCAGTATTCACTGCTGGCGATTCGACACCTAGCTCTGTCTCTTGGTATTCGATTCCCGGACCGGTTTAAACCTGCACATTTTTCTGAACTTGAATCTGTTCAAACTTAGAAACTGTTATCACAAAATAACACAAATAATGTAAATACAGATGGTTATATTTGGAAATATGCAATAAAAATAATAAGTTTAGGTCGAAAAACAGTTGTGTTTCCCTTTAAAGCTGAACCGTCCATGACAGCTGATGTCACCACTTACCAGTGAATTTTAAAAGGACTTGCTCAACAGTAAAACAATAATAAAACATAAAAGAACCAAGTGCCAAATGGGCCATATTTTCCTTAAATTGCTTGTTCTTTATTCACGATGATTATTTATCGATTTAAGTTAGAATTCCAGATGTTTGTATGGATTTTGGGTACTCCTTTCACTCGCTTCCAAATAATTAGGAACCTTTAAAGAAACAAATAAGGAAAACAATTTGGGATATTGGGATATAAATGCCATTACTTCAGCTGTTACATCTAAATATTTATTAGATTTATTTTATAGCACAAATACAGCTCGGTACAGGTGCGAGTCATTGGTGATTTTTTTTTCGAAGTTTCAGAATGACTTATGGACGATCTATCGTTATGTAAGTAACAAATCTTTTAGTACCGCTTATTTAAGGTTATTTCACTAATATGAGGACCTCGGTACGATGGATGAAAGATACCACCCTTGAAACCACGAACATACAAAATATTTATAAACCATCGGCTTCACGTTGACCCTAAGCTCTGACAGCACCTGGATAACAGGACAATTCCGCCTGCGATCAATGAAAACGCGACCTCCAAGGTGAGGGCATATATTAAACAGAAACATGTACACTTTACCGCGAATAGACCAGACTTCTCCGCCACGAAGTCATTAAGTCCTCTGCTTTTTTCTTTTTATCCTTTAGAAAGCTGATAAAATAACTATTCAGAAATGGAAGTCTCCACAGTTTAGCATTTGTTTCCTTTAGGTTAAATAAAGCAGTGATATATTATGAAAATGTGGACTCAACAAAGAGGTGCTATTGGAAATAAGTAGTACATCAAAATGTTAATTATTTCGACTAATTGACATAACTACAAGAGCGGAAAATTTGCCTGACGATAAGTTTTTGTTATGTTACAGATTGCAGACATTGGTAATTTAAATAACGCAACGCAATATTATTTTTCAGGTTTTGTGGATTGTTTGCAAGATTGGGATTAAACGTTGTATTTAAGTATTCATCTCAAGGTTCACTCTTGCCCGCTCAATAGGTGAAAGAATATGTGAAGGACAAATCAAAGGAGTAATGCAACATCAAAAACAGATCGGATTTATCTTGGGACATCGGCTTTGAGAGCGCCATGAAGCTCCCTCCGAGCTCTCCTTTAAAACCTTTTTCTTATAAAACCGCCATGTGTTCTTTTCTAAGTCTGAAATTGTGATCTAGTTGCGGAAATGAATAGAACAGCTAGAATGGGTTACTCAAATGTATATTTAATTAAATCTAGTATTTTATAACATCACGCCATGTGAAGACTTTTGCCATTATAAGCTTTTAGTGATTAAATTTGGTGCATACTCTATCGCGTAAACGGGTCCTAGAAGACAGACATAAGGACCAAGATGCTAGGCGCGTGGAAATGCAATCCATTTTAGATTTGATTTGATTTGGTTGGTGTTTAACGTCATACTCAAGGGTATTTCACTTATGTGACGACGGACACAAATACAGGACATCACAAACAAATCTGCGTTCAGTTACCCTTTAGCTCTGCGAACACCAGGGCAACAGAAAGCAACCTGTTTTCTCGCCTCTTACGATCGACCAAGGAAGCCGAGGAAGTAATCTGCAGGGACATGGCCCACCCGCTCCCTCAGAGGGGCAATCCATTTTAGAAATTAGATTTGTAACAATTCAATCAAGGCATATCACTAGTGGTATGCAATGATTCAGATTGATTGATTGGTCGACGTTTATTCTACGCTTCAAGGATATTTCACTTAAATGACGACGGATATGTTCCAACAAATATTGACACTAGCACCACCATAAAATGCAAAGTAATGTTGGAAACGCCATCGGACTCTAGTGCAAAGTTAAGACAGCACTGTTATACTCTCGATATGAATAGCTATTAGCCACAAGGCTGCACTTTGAAGAATCTAATAAAAACATTGGAAATGAAATAGTCAACTTATTAATACTATGTTTCGGCTTCTCACTGCGCGAACACTTAGACAAACTGTTAAGACGAAAATAACCTACCTGTGAATGAACATAAATTAAAACCATATGTGTAGCTTATATTTTATCCGGAAATCGTCGACCAGTAGGTTGAAATTTTAATCAGCCATACATACCGTTTCGAAGGTAATTTCGTCACATATTTGAAAAAATATATACCGTTTGGAATTCCAGGAAATGATCGGCACATGTTGAATTATTTGTATCATTGTCGCTGTATTTTGTTTGTTTGTTCGACTGGGGTTTAACGTCGCATTCAAGGTTATTTCTCTTATATGACGACGGATTGTACACCTCACAATTCACCTTGCCTTATTACCATGGAAAACTGGGAGAAAACCTCGTTAATACCACCCCCTGCGATTGCTGGAGACAACACGTGTCGCTCGCTCATATCACTTACGCTATAAAGTGATTTGATGTACCGTTTATCGGTTCGAGTCCGTCTTTTTGAGTGGGTTATGCGATGTTGCTACGGTAATGACAGGGATGTTTTTCAAAAGGTTTTCTCCCGGTTTACGCCGTATTTATGCAAGGATAAATGTTGAGTGGAAACCTCCTCGCCATAATAGTGAAATACCGTTATGTGCGACGTTAAACCGCGATCACACAAAAAATACTGATAGGTGTGATGCCAGATCGACACGATAGAATCCAAATAACCAATCAATCGCCGCCAGTTTTGTTAAAGAAGGAAAACTGGGCATATAAATAAAACCACAAGCATCTGCCTGCATACTAACCCATCTCGGGTCGGCGGGAAACGAATCGGTGATTTATAGTCGACGAGCACGTGCTAACCATACTTACTTGCCGCAATCGTAAAGACTACTATCTTCATTGCTCAGAATAAACAAGCCTCTTTCCACAGCTATTCTGTTATTTCCTGCCGTAACTTCCCCGGGGATGATAGTCAGATTATGTTCATCGGTTCCCCACAGCGTCGCTGGTGCGTTCATGGCGGCTAAATCAACAAGACAACCATATTTTTTATGAACAAATCAGATGTGCAATCAACAAATGACTTTCAACTGTGTTATTTTGTGAATGTTGTAAAAATCGTGGATAACTGTCTTAAACACTGTTTTTGAAGCATTCAACCAAATACGTTAAGTCATCACCGTGATTTCTAGTTTTCTGGAGCATTCAACCAAAGACTTTATGTCATTATCTTGAATTCTAGTTTTCTGAAGCATTCAACCAAAGACGTTAAGTCATTATCTTGATTTCTAGTTTTTTTTATGAATGTGAATATTTAAATGTTAGATGGCTACTGACTGATAATATATATTCAAGGATCAACTGATTTGTCACAGAATGACGGAAGATTATAACATACGTTTTATTATTGTATATATTGTTATGATAAAATATAATGCTCCTTTTATGATTCTTTAGAAAATATGACGGTTCATTACGACATAAACAGTTCTTTGGTATAATAAGATGAAGATAAATAAACGAAACAGTTACTATGAGGGTTTCATATCGACCCATTAAGGGTTCCACAAGAGCCTTGGCTGAAGAACTTTAAAGGTTCCATTAGAGTCACATCTCTAAAAGTAAGGATACCTTCTCTTCCTGTAGCCTGTGGAAAGCCTGGGGGCATCATGATACAATCCTCTGTGAAAAGGGTTTCCAGGGATGCAAAATCGCCTCTGTCGTAATACTTGGAGAACAGTTTGTTCTGTTGTTTAATCTCATACTCCCAGCCTGTATAGAATAAAAAGGATATGAGTTTGTTTTACAGGCCTTTTTACGCCGTTCTTACAGTACTTAAGGCCACTAACCTCCACGTCACTGGCCAATGACAGGACAGCTCAGAGAGCACCAGGAAACCCATCTCAGTCCTGCGAAAAATGAAATCAAGAAATATTCATCATGGAATATGCAGTATAGAAAGTCATTAAAAAAATTCGTTTTTGAAATAAAACCGCCAAAATTATTCCCACCTAAGAAATTTCAAACTGCTGACACGACCCTGTACTATAGGCATATCATTTTTGTAAAGTAAGAGAATTCTCTCGAACCATCTTGGAATTTGTGGATGCATGATAAAGGAACCGAAACCAAAACACAACTTAAGATACACTCTTAGAAATAATGGCTGTTTGAGGGTTCTGCAGAAACGAGTATGGTTCTATATAGAACTGTGTCCACTCCGAAGCCATGTTATGGCTCTATATGGAACCATTACGATAAAAGGGTCGTGGGTATTCGAATTAAGGGGG
>JARFOD010155932.1:0-12241 GCA_031763545.1 Mopalia muscosa | reverse complement strand
TATTAATATGATTGGAGCAGCAGTTGCTGAGATATAGTGATAACAAGAATTGTTATGGGACGGACGGACGGACGGATGGACGGACGGACCACGGAGAGTGATGAGAATAGCCCACAGTCAGAATGACTGTGGGCTAAAAAATCAAGAACCTATACATTTATTGGTTGGTTTTCTTACTGAGAGGAAACCTCATAAAAAGTACCTGTTTGATTGCTGTGTATTTTTTCCTCATATATCTGAGGTTAACAAAGGTAAATCAATACTGTGAGCGACTTTTATTAGATAATTTGAACTCTTTCTCTTTTTTTGTTGCTTTCCATGCATTTAATTGACTGTATTTCAGTGCACCCCTGAATGACATGTTAGCCTATTAACTCAAATCCCCTCTGACCATACAAACAACAATATACAAAATACAAAGCATATGTGTAAATAGATAGGATATCAGCTATCAGTTTAACTGGTAGTACAAAACAATGCAACAAATTTTCCTTGGTCACAAAATATACCTGGAAAAATAAATCTGCCTTGAACAATAAATTTGCTTTGAACAACAATTCTTATTTTAACAAATAAATCTGCATTGAACAACAAATCTGCTATGAACAATAAATCTGCTATGACCAACAAATCTTCTTTGAAAAACAAATCCGCTATGAACAACAAATCTGCTTTGAACAACAAATCCGCTATGAACAACAAATCCGCTATGACCAACAAATCTGCCTTGAGCAACAACTGTTTGTTTGAATCGTTTTTTATGCCGCATTTAGATTTACTGTTATTTCACACAGATAATGGTATGTCAGGCCAATGGCTGAGGGAACGCAGCCTCGATGCCACTGAGAAGGCAAGACAGAACAAATACAGGACAATTAAAGGATATAATAGAAAGACATCACAAACAGATCGACTTCATGTTGCCCCTTAGCTCTGAGAGAACCATAGCAACAGGACTCTCCCTACCAACCCTCAGCTAAGTTACCAACAAGCAAGCCACGAACAACAATATAAACAAAATTTACGAACATAAACAATATGCTTGTCTCAAACAACAACAAGTCTGATTTGAACATGCCTTGGACACTGCAAGTCTGTCTTGAACAACAGCAAGTCTGTCTTGAACAACAGCAAGTCTTTTTGAACAACAGCAAGTCTGTCTTGAACAACAGCAAATCTGTCTGGAACAACAGCAAGACTGTCTTGAACAACAGCAAATCTGTCTGGAACAACAGCAAGTCTGTCTTGAACAACAGCAAATCTGTCTGGAACAACAGCAAGTCTGTCTTGAACAACAACAAGTCTTTTTGAACAACAGAAAGTCTGTCTTGAACAAGAGCAAGTTTGTTTTGAACAACAGCAAGTCTGTCTGGAACAACAGCAAGTCTGTCTTGAACAACAGCAAGTCTGTCTTGATTGATTGATAGTGGTTTAATGTCTGTGAAGATCACAGTTTGCCAACCCTAATAATTATGTGAAGTGTTTGCTGTGTGAAATGGTAATGTTCTTCCAGTGCTTAGTAAAGACAACATGATTATAAGAATATTGTCCTTGGTCAATGGACAAAGATAAAGGATATGATACATACCTCAGAAAGAGGCAAAACATTTGTGCCTATGGAAATCACTTTCTCTGGCAACGTGTAGACGTGGGTAGAGTCTCCGTTGTCTTGGTAACAACGAATACTGAGTATTGATTCAGAAAAGCCAGGAATATCTGTAATAGAATGATATTTATTAATGAACAAGGAAACTAGTACAGCGAGGTGAAACCCAGTACAATAAAAGGAGAGAAAACCCTTTCAGTCCGATCATTAAGTCCACTGATTTGTCTGTTCGATAGGGGTTTAATTCCAGTACACTTTCTATAACATATAGGCCTACATACATGTATAAGTTTTGAAGAACATTGACAAGTGGGATAACATAATTAAATAATTTCTGGATAAGCACTTTTTGTTTTGTGTTGTGACGTTGCCTGCTCTCACAAAACAGGAATCTGTGTCAAATTCTCCGCATTTGTTTAGGAAAGAGAAACCTATTCAGAGATGCTAGTGTCTGATGATTTCGTAATGATCATGGAGTATCTAAGATTTAAGCAATTATCTGAGGTAAAGTAAGACTTACCTGTTTTGGAAGAGACCTGTAACTGAACATTAACGAGTTCACCTGCACTGACACACACACCTGAGGCTTCGTAACTACTGTTGTTTAATCTCACATCTAATATAAAAACACAATGAAGGTAATGGACATGGTCATTTTGTGGTATTAAAACGATGGGAATTCTTTGTTCATTTTGTCATATATCCAGTGTTTGATCAACAAGGATGAAAAGAAATTACAGATCATTGACCACCATTATAGTGGGAGGAAAATTGGGCAGTAAATTGATCCAGACAACCCCTGTCTGAGATTCCACTGAGCACAACAAACCACATAGTCTAAAGGAACGGACCCTCTGTAGTGAGGGGATGTGTAGATCAGAGCCTACACACTTTGGAGTGTACATTCTTCACCACTATGTACCTCATTTAGATAAATACTGATTGTTTGTTTGTTTGTTTGATTAGTGTCTAACGTCGTACTCAAGGGTATTTAACTTATATGACGACGGACACAAATACAGGACATCAAAAACAAATCTGCTTCCTGTTACCCTTTAGCTCTGCGAACACCAGGGCAACAGAAAGCCACCTCTTTTCTCGCCTCTTACGACGGACTGAGGAAGCCGAGGGAGTATTCTGCTGGGTCATGGCCCACCCGCTCTCTCACGGGGCTAGATAAATACTGAAGAGCATTGGGTGAATGTGGCAGGAACATCATCTTCATAAACGGCAGGTTAATCAATACGTACCTTTTACTAAATTTATAAACATACATTTAACTCTTTTATATTTATTTGTCAGTTCTATTGGGGTTTAATGTCATACATCATCTTCATAAACCATACATGTAGATGAATTGATCACTACCTTTTACTTACATAGGTTCTCCTAAATCTATAAACATACATTTAACTCTATTATAAGAATTCAACATTCATAACTTTTTTCACATATAACAAGTTGGTTCAATTTCAGGGCATTATTCCGACTAATCCAAGCTGTAAGCTGTGAAGAAACAGAGGACTACATATCAAATTATGATGGAATTAAGTTGTTGTTTACTGTTCAAAGTTGAGTACAAATGGAATAGATCAACAACTAACCAAGCAACCAATCATTTCTAAATATACCTATAGTATTAAATTGCATGCTGCAGTTCAGTTTGTCTGTTTGAAAGGGGTTTAATGTAGTAGTACTCAATGGCATATCACTTATATGATGACAGATTGTCCACTTTCCACTCACCCCAAATAAAACATGAGGTTTGTTTGGTTTGGGGGTCATCTCGTTTTCAAGGCTATTTTACTTATATAATGATAGACTGTCCATTTCAAAATGGTCCTTGTGATTGACTTGATATCCTAAAACCCAGCCCTTACTATTGCCTGAACCACATCATGTGACCAAGGTTAACAGACAGACATCATAGAAGAATTAGTAAGCCCATCCCCTAACCTTTGATCCTTAGCCTTGACCCATGACAGTTCAGCATGCTAACTCATTTTTACATCATAATAAGCAAACATAACTTGTGATAAATCTGATTGGTTAAAAACTCACCCCAGTGTAATGGTGATACTTGAAGAAGTTCTAGTTGCCGTGGTGACCAGGTTAATTGTTCCAAGTTTGCTTTCCCTGAGCTATTCAACATTGGCTGGTTTTAAATGAAGGATTTAAATTATATTGATGATTTTTTAGTCAAGTATCCTTCCCCATTTATGTTGTGTGACACTTACATACAATTTTAAGACAAACAAACTATTCAATTTGGAGATATGGTGTTTAACGCAAATTTAATTGAAAAGCTTGTTAAAGTAATTAATATGCATATAATTAGCTGAACAGACAATATCCTTCTCCTCTCATCTTGTGGATCATTCACCCAATTTTTTTAGGAACATCGGTCTTGCCAATTTGGATATTTTGTGTTTAACGTAAATTGTCCGCCATTTTGTAAAAAACAATATCGCCTAAGTAGAATAATTAATATTCCCAGAATTCCTTATAATTTTAATCATGTCTTGCTTTCCAGTCAGGAAAACTGTGCATAAAATTTCAGAAAAATTCCTTCAGTACATTATAGAAGATTATATAGATTATAGAAGCCTTTACATGGCCGCCGCCAATGCCAGGGGTATGACATACATGTAAGTCACTTCATACAGACGAGCCAAAAATGATAAGATTGTGATTCCCTCTGACTTATTTTCTCAATCGGGAAGGAGATTATCTGTTCAATTCCATTCAGAAACACTTCACAATCTCTTGTCTCAGATTTGAAATATTTCAAAATATACAATCTGGGCAATTTCTAGAAAAAACTTCCTAGGTTCCTATCCCAAATTCTTCAGACCCTAATCAGGGTTAGCTTGATTTTAACCGGGATTAATGAAAATAGTAATATATTGATATTAATTTGGGCTTGTAATAGTTTGGGCGCCCATACGTTTTCCGTAACTAAAATGGCTCTGGATAATGCCCTGAGTATTGTTAAATCTGATAATAATTTTATTTTACTTGTAATTATCTCCCATTTGATGGGTAACATCAAATTACTTTTCTTTCTCATTTCAATACTGAATGAACAGAAAAAAAAGCTTTGTGTCTTGAACTGAGTTTTATGTGCTTTAAGGAATTAATATTGCACTTGTTTTCCATATGTAATTTTAGTTTCTATTCAATATTAAAATTTATTTTTTGTTACAAAGGATACTATTGTCCAATGGATGTCCACATAACTTGATATCACAGAACTGTACTTGGAAGAATCACCGTCAACTGATTGGCTAGGACTTTGTTTGTTCCCTTGGTTACTGCTGGAATCTCTGGATGGACCAGCCAATGAGCTTGAAGAAAAATCAATTCTTCTGAGCAACACAGCAAACCTGATGAATGAAAATAAACCATAAGAATAAATTTGATATGAATAGAATTACACTACTTACACAAAAAGAGATAGTTGATTATTTGCATTTACAAATTTTTCACTACTGTATTTTATAAGGCTATTCATACAATTGTATTCATGTATTCATACAAATGTACGAATGGTGACTTATATATATATATATATATATATTATTTTTTGACTGCCAGTTAGAAACTGATTATTATTTTAAGGTAACATATATATTTATCATTTGTAATTATTGTTAGATTCAAGTAAATTATGTTTTAATAGTAATGGAACTGTTTTATTATTTATACAGATCATAATTGGTACAGTTACAATTAGTTCGCCACAGAAGAAGCATGCTTCAACAAGACTAAATGTGCCATCTTGCAGTGGAAGACACGGCCAAAGCAATAAAAAATGATCACAGGAAGCACTCTCTACACACCTCATGTAGAAAAAGACGCTGAAAAATTTTAGCGCACAAAAAATAAATAAAAAATAAATAAAAATATTCTGCCATAAAAATAGGTTTTGCTCACCTTCTGACTTGATTGCCCTCAATTGAGATAGTCATTCCTTTATCATAAGTGACTGTCATTATGTGACTTGTCTCATTCCTCCCGTCTAACACCAAATAACACAGCTCAGGGCTAAAAATCAACAACCGGCAGAAAAAACATTTAATAAAATTTGACGATTAGAAGGGGTTTAAAGCTGTCCTTGACAAATAGCATACATGCAAAGTAAGTGATTAGGGCTGTACCTAATAGTATTTCACTTATATGACGCCATAAGGTGAAGTGTTTGACAAATACTCTGTTGGAAAATAAATATTCCTCCACAGCTAACAGTATAAGTATACTTCAATCACACTGGCCCCATGAGGGAGCAAGTGGGCAATGGCCCTGCAGAATACTCCCTCAGCTTCCTCGGTCGATTGTAAGAGGCGAGAAAAGAGGTTGCTTTCTGATTTGCTTTTTAATATTGGATTGTTTGTTTGATTGGTGTTTAACGCCGTACTCAAGGGTATCTCACTTATATGACGACGATTTGCCCACTTCATACTGTACACAGCCTTATTACAGTGGAAAACTGAGAGGAAGCCTCGTAAAAACCATCCCTGCCATTGCCGGAGCAGCAACATCTGACTCCCTCATATACATTTAATAGTGGAAGCTTCTTCTGAAAATGGTTATAATGATTTTGCTCTTATGACCCTGAACTTGTACAAGAAATGGTGACATGGGTGTGAAGTTTAATGACACTGTCACTGGTAGAAAATAACTATAGTGGTGTCAAACTAGTTATAATGTGAAATTTGTGAAATTCTACATCTGCCCAGTAATGGTATACTGATACCACAGAATGGAATCATAGATAATTACTTATTGAGAGAGAGATTAACGCCTTTCCTGAGGCTTAACTTGATGAGGCACAATTTGAAAAATTCTCTAAATGGGTCACTATAGATTTATTGGTTGGTGTTTAATGCCATGTTTAAGGATGATTACTTATGAAACGACAGCGTACCTGTCTTTGACAATAAAGATACACGCAGGATTAGTGATTAACACGTTGACTGCCGATCACAGGGACCCAGTTGGGTCACATAAGCCAAGTCAGTATTCTGCTTCTTCTCTCTCTATTATTGAATTTTAACCATGTAATTTGTGTCTATTATTTGTTTTAGGGAGTATAAAGGGGATTTCCCCTTACTGCGAGATAACTTGTAGATGGCTGTGATGACCTACGAGTATACTTGTAGTTGGCAAAATGGCAGACCCCACCTACTATGAGACAACTCGTAGTCAGCAGTCAACGTGTTAACACCATACTTCCAGGTATTTCACTTATATGACAACAGAATACTTCCAAAAAGTGAACAGCAACACAGCCGTTATGTGTAGCGTTATCTACAAATGCTCTGTTGGAAAATTAATGTTCCTCCATAGGCACCAGCATAACTATTTTTAAATTATACTACCCTTGGCCAGAAGTCCGGCTCATGATGTGCGGACAACTATTTAAAAGGAATTGTTTCATGACATACCTGTCAGCCTGTAGAACATCCCACTTACAGAATCCTAATGCAGGGAGTATATCCACACTGAGAGCCACAGAACTGTGTCTGCAGTAGCCATTCTCGTAACCTTCCCCTCCGCTGTACTCAACACGTAACAAGGTCTCCAAACACTGCAAAAATATCAGATCAGTGGATTGATGAAATCGTGTCATTGAGATTGTTAAGAAATGAAATGAAATCTTGTTAAAATTTTCAGTCACTTAGATATGGCCTTTTATAAAAATGGTGGACAATCTGTCTAGCAAATATACAGCACATTAAAGATGGCTGCCAAAAAATACACAAAATCAAGAAATCTCATGTTAACCATATAGTAAACATATTTGTATTCTTTGAATGAAAATTATCTGAAGCAAAACATATTTTTACCTTTAACAAGATTAACCTCTTCAAACAGACCAGTTTATGCTGAGATTTAATAATAGTATATGCAATTATTTTATTAATTATATTATAGTACAAAGGACTTTTCTCACCACAGTATCAGAAGAGCTCCCATCCTGGGAGGTAACTGTGTTTGACCTAACATTCTTTATGCCCCAGAAACTTCTCACAGGTGATAACATCAATTCTGAAAAGTACCAGCACCAATTCTATTAATATTTTGCAATAAGATTTTTAAAAATTTTGAAATATAAATGAGCTGGTAAACTATATAAAAAAAGAAAACATGACTAAAATTTCCCATCTCAAATATAAGACTTAAGTTGAATTTAAACTACATGTATCTTGTTAAAAATATTCAACGTCAGAAATAATTATAAGGGTAAAAAATACAACTTTTTTCCAGAACACTTGATTGCTTAAGGGGAAATTGTAAAAAGGGAATGATTGACATATGACTTACCTTCATCTGTGCTCTGATTGGATATAAAGTCACTGGTACCATGGAGATAAAGGGTGAAGCAACCAATAGCACCAGGCTGTAGAGGTAACTGCGAACTTATGTTTTCTTTATTCCAGGAAAATATACTCTCCAAAATACCTAATCAATTAAAAACAGTTACATGAGCTCAACAACAGAACCTAGTCATTTCCTGACACAGTAAACAAACAAGTAAACTTAATATTAACAAACAATTTAATAAAAATAGTGATTGATCAGGCTTGTGCTGAAGTCATCCAAACAAATGTCAAAAACTGTAGATAAAACATCATCATGTTAACTGTGAGATGTCTTGATTTAAAATGGCAGAAATACAGAGTATACCAACTCAATGCTGAGAAATGAATGTATTTATGTCCTGTGACAAATGTTGTCACATTTCATCATCTGTAAATTTGTATATTAATTTTACTGATGAAATAGTCCTCATTTTATGCCCCAAAAAGTTGATATATGCCCATAAAGACTGACCACAATTTCCGCAGGTAAAAGACCAATATTCCCACTTACCTGTGTTATATTTATCTTCAGGACTGACCTCCACAATTTCCACAGGTAAAAAGTCAACTTTCTCACTTACCTGTGTTATATTTATCTTCAAGACTGACCTCCACAGTTTCCACAGGTAACATACCAATGTTCTCACTTACCTGTGTTATATTTATCTTCAAGACTGACCTCCACAATTTCCACAGGTAAAATACAAATGTTCTCACTTACCTGTGTTATATTTATCTTCAAGACTGACCTCCAAAATTTCCACAGGTAAAATACAAATGTTCTCACTTACCTGTGATATATTTATCTTCAAGACTGACCTCCACAATTTCCACAGGTAAAAGTTCCACATTCTCACTTACTTGTGTTATATTTATCATCAAGACTGGCTTTCACTGTTTCCACAGGTAAAAGATCAACACAATCTCACTTACCTGTGTTATATTTATCTTCAAGACTGACCTCCACAGTTTCCACGGGTAAAAGACCAATATTCTGTAGCGTAATGCTGCACTCCTGGCTGAAAAAAAGAGAAAGAGCTACTGCAATACGTCTTATCGAAGGAGTATATAACAGCTAACAGCAACAAGTTAATGAATAATTCATAACTCAACCTTACCGTTTATTTAACAAAACCCCATGAAGACTAATAAATGACCATAAAAAAAGCCAAAACAGTCAGTCTAGACAATTCTAGTTCTCAATGGTCAATTTGCCTATAATGTACCCAATAGGATCATTAGCAAATGTTTAAATATTCAAAATTTTTCACAAACAAATATACCAGGATAGAAACACCTTCAAAACCCATGATAACTCACCACATATAAAGCAAAAGGAGTGAAGTAAAAGTCAATTCTCCAGTTCAGAAAAGTGATTAGAAATTCAACAGAATTCAATTGCCCTGGCAATAACAGATCAAACCTCCGCTAAAACACTGATTGAAAGCCATCAAAAAACACGTTTGTTTCAAATGTTCTTTATCTCTTAAAGGTATTCCAAAATGGTTGATACCTAAAAAACGTATAAAAATAATCCAATATTCACGGAACGATTTTCAACTTGTTTCATAAAAACATTCGGCGTATATGTGGAGAAATTGGGAATTGAACATCTGAATTTTGTTAAGAGTCAGCTGTGATTCTCGAGTGACGTCACCAGGGGAATTCACCAAGTGGCTGGTATCTAGAAACCTGATCGCGATTTTGTTATTTCTTAAGATCTAGAAGTATCACTGTATGGAGTCGTCATTATCCGGCACTGATTGTTCCGAATGCAGTTTTTGATACAGCTCAAATGACTTGTATCAAAAGTCGCAAGTTTCTAAGTGAATTAAAAAATTCTAAGCATCGGAAAAATACGGGATTTATTTTATAGAAAGTTTGTAGTACTATCTTAGTAATTCAGTCACTTTCAATCTGATTTAAAACCCATTTGGGAAAACCTTTAAAGGTAAATGGGTAAAGACCCAAAGATAAGTCATTGTGGCAAATAGCACTCATTGATTTATTAATTAATTAACAGGTGTTTAAGGCTGTACTCATTTCACTAATATAACTGCGGTCTATTCCAACAGTAATTAACAACAAAATCTTAAAAGTTTTGCTACCCTAAAAAGTTATCTCCCTTCAATGCTAAGTAAATACAGGATAACCATGGTCCAGTATAGCCAGAGGTGACGTGGAGCAAGCCTTCCTGTAATGTTTGTTTGTCTTATTGGTTTAATTTCGTACTAATGGGTATTTCACTTATATGGCGATATCTTTCTGTAATGAATCCGGCCTTCTTTTATACTAATTCTTGTCACTGACACTTTACAGTAATATTCAGTATAAGGTCGTGGTCAAAGTGTCACATGATTACATTTTGTGTGTTTGTCAGATTGGGGTTTAATTGCCTTATTTAAGACTATTTCATTCATATGGCAGCAAGCCATCCCAATGGGTGAAAGAAACCACCCTTGACACCACTGGAAGCAAACAAAGAAACAACAGGACAAAATGCACCAATCACATGACTTTACATTATCCCGTAGCTCGAGTGCACTTGGTCAAATGAGCTCCCTAACAACCCTCTGAAAATATTTATTGAAAAAAAAAAAGAATAAATTGTTACCGTTGACCAGCAAATAATGTTGTTGCTGCACTTGTGACTATGTTAGCGCCCTCTGGTGCTGAGAAAAAACTACCAGCCTTAGGAAGGGAGGTTATAAGCTGAAGTTGAGGTAGAGGTGGGGTTACTTCGATCTGGAAAGACGTGCATTCCAGATGTGCGATGTCTTTTAACCTGCAGACATTTTTTACCCCAAACACATGTGTAGTATAACCTGAAAGTAAGGAGAAAACCTAGTTGTTAGAGTATGAGGAATCAACATCTTACATTCTGATTCTCCTTACCACAAATATAGATGTGATAAAGAGGACATGAATGAAGAAACTGGAGAAAGATGAATTTATCTGCTTAATTGAAACTTTTTGTCAAACTTCCTATGTTTTATTGATCAGGGTTCAATGCTTGTGTTCAGTGTATTTCACTCATAGGAGAGTGTGCCTTAACAAAGCTAAACACAGGTGACTTTACAGTAAAACGACACTGACAAGGCTTGACATTTTCACACGATGCAGAATAAAGATACCTAGAATATTAAGCTCTCCACTTGTTTTTGGTGTTCCCATCAACTTGACTAGGCATGGGCCGGACTCCGGAGACAGAGTTGGTGAAGCAGGGAACGTCTCAAACTCCACCCCATCTGTTAACAAACCCTGAAATAACCAAACCCATAATACATCAAACTACATATTAATCACACTGGCACAGAGATGCTGGTTTATTAACACTGGTGGATCATGTCAGCTTCTAAACAAACTTTCCATTTATTATATATAGATTACATAAGCAAAGAATTATGGGATACATGGCAGATGGAAAAAACTCAAAGTGAGAAATGGTATTGATATATAGTAAAAAGACAGAAAAGAAAATAATTGGGCTAATGATATTTTCACCGGCTTTTAAAAAAAATGTATGTATTATGTCACTCCTTCGTTGTTTCAGTGATTCAACGGAGCATGAATAAACTCATTATAAGCCAATGAAGAAAATCCGTATATTTTCATTCTGAGCTATTTAATTTCAGATGTTATAATCAGTTAACTTATTTCAATTTATTTAAAACCAGTGTGAAAGATAAGTAAATTAAGACCATTTTAAATTCGCCATTAAGAAAACTATTTTGAGGAATCCATTTCCATTCCATGGGAGGTCAGTACTATCAGCAGTCAGACATTTCCCCTGCCTTACCATATCACTGACTTTCAGCTCATCTGGTAAAGGGTTATACACTTGAAGAGTAATTTCACACACGTCGCCTACCACCCACTGAAAATCTGAAACAAAAATTCTTTCTGAATAATGGAGAACTGACTTAAACCACATTGTCATCTTGAACATTCATTGGGCCGGTTGTTCGAAAGATCATAAGGTTAAAAATATACGTGCCAACATATGTATATATTGTAACAATGTTGATATGAATAATAAAGAGAATCTTGCAAATTGAAGGATGATGGATTGATTGATACTCCACCGATAACCTCACTAACACAAACATAAAATATTTAATTGTTTGTTTGTTTGTTTATTTGATTGGTGTTTAATGTCATACTCAAGGATATTTCACTTGTATGATGACAAGAAAAATATAGAACATCACAAACAAATCTGCTTCCCGTTACCCTTTAGCTCTGCGAACACCAGGGCAACAGAAAGCAA
>JARFOD010155921.1:0-12241 GCA_031763545.1 Mopalia muscosa | reverse complement strand
ATGCCGGCCATAGCGGCCTATCGATTTCCAACTTTCACCATGGGTTCAGATAGGCGGGAGGTAGAGCTAAGATGGAGGAATTAGCACTATACATTGTGCTAGAGCTATGAATGGTTGACTGATGGTTGTTTGACGCTGTGCTTCAAGAGCATTTCACTTTTATGACCGGGGGTGTATTTCAGCAATAATTGGCACTAGGACAACCATACATTTTATATTGATGGGAAAGTGCTAGATACAGACAGTGTTGCTCCTCTTCAAACAAATTGCTCTGAGGCAGAGGACCTTCTAAAATCTAACCATAACGCCCATCCTCCATTCATAAGTGATTTCAGCTCCGCTCCCATTCACTTCCGCGAAAGACTAAAACGCTCGTTGGTTTGTTTAGGTCTTAGTGTTGTACTCAAAGTTTCTTCCTTATGTAACGAATAAGTTATACACTATTCTTTGCTTTAATACAGCGGAAACTCGGGACGAAATCGTCTGAAAACCCAATCGTATTTTCGCGAAAGTTTCAATAGTGGACGAGACTAGGACAACTCTCGTAAGCTATGCCACGGCATCGCGCATTAATGTCCGCCAATATTTGGGGCAACGTAATCCACAGCCCAGCAAATGAAAGAAGTGCAGAATATGCAAATTGGCTTGGGTGTATCTTGTTGTAGGAAGTAATATTGATTTTATTTTAGAATGGTAAAACCCGGCCTGACGTTTGCCGGAGTCCCATCATGTGACTGCGTCTAACACGTGGTTAAGTTATTCAGTTGTTATCAGTAATCAATGACTCACAGATAATGCTGAAGTTTCATCTCAAATAAAATATTAACCCGTTACTTCATCACACTAGTATCACTAATTACACAAATCTGTTTGAAACGTCTCACAATGAGTATATCTTACGCTTCACAGACACCAGAGGAAGGCATGGTTGTTGTTCTTTTAGAGGAACTGGATTCTAACAGTGACGGGAAAGTCTCTCTATCGGAGGTCCGTGATATGGCCGATAAAATAATTTCGGTAAGACAAACTCTTTTCGTTTGTGTAAGATATAGTTTTCCTTTAAAACAAATTAGCTATAACACAGTGTAATACAGGTATATTGTGTTTCCACCCAATTAACATGAACATGATTTACACGGTGCCAATTCTTTTAGCTTTCCACAATTCTCTACAACAGAACATATTTTTTTAAAACGTGTTCAATGAACCAAAAACGAGAATAAAAACTAATATTTTTTTTTTAAATAAATATAGTCTTTGCTACCTAAAATATATCTGGACACTTAGGTGTATTTTTAGAAAGAGGGTTTGGATATGGAGGAACGATGTCTGATTATTATAAATGTATACTGTCTTGGGAAGCCAGGGTATTCGAATATGAATATCGTGACGAACCAGTAACTTGTCCGTAAATGATGTGTTAATGGGTTCCAAGATAAACAAGTCAGGGATATGTATTTGTCCAACGGTTCAACTCCTAATACTTTCTTCTGAAATTCGACCACATTCTAATGCATAACAAAAGAGCAAGGACCCACCTACCCCTCGGAATCTGTGAGAATGAGGAAAACGGGAGCAGCTATCTATCCTTATTTTGGAAATATTTTCTGAGCGCAAATGTTTGCAGATGATGTTAGTGTTCTTTTAATGTTGTTAGCAATGTTATGATACAATTGCAATCCGCTGCAGGCCCGTCTTTTTGCATCACAATGGGGAGTTTGAAATGTTGCTTTGTCAATGTTTTTTTATTGAATGGGATATGTTGTTTTCCAGTCACATACTGCAAAAACTGTCGCACACAACTCCCTTATAAGTAGATTGTTCCCATTCCATTCAGCCAGCTAGTTTTCTTATTTCTGTGCATTAAGCTGTGTAGTATTTCTTTGTTTATTTCTTCCTTTGTTGGGAAGCCTGAGTAGGCACAGGACTTTGATTTCACGGAGTCGGACAATCACATCCCATTCAATGTTTCTGCACTCAAATCCGTTAAATTACAGTTCAGAAAACTTGTTTTTGTTCATCATCTGCTCATCCCTAGATTTTTGTTGGTACGTTTTATGATCCACGATTAGTATAAAACCCCTATCTATTCAGAGCAGGAATAAACAATGACAGTTCTACGAAGGGATGTCGTTTTTGTGTGTGTGTGATGTTTTACTCGAAAAATATCTCAAATAATCAAATGCCTGAGTTTTGCCAATAAAAACTAAAGTTGTGTCCCTATGATCACATTCCACTCACAGAATTACAGTTAAAAATATACAACTGTTGCAAGTTTATATATAATCACGTAGGAGAAAAAAAAACAATAACAGTTCTACATATTGACGTTAGTGTATGATATTTTGCCCAAAAAATATATCTGAATTTGCCATAGTTTTAACTGAAATAGCGTATGGAGTGACCAGCGCCCCCTGCCCTCCATCCTGATCGTCACGCCTATAAAACCGCAAACAACAGCAGTATTGCCAAAATACCAATTTCGAGTTGCAAACAATTTGCCAAACTTATCAGAAGAGAGCTTTCATACTACCCAGAATGAAGATTTCGACTTGAAAAACTATCGATAGTAAAATGAAACTATATATAGAATAACAGGTAAAGCTACCTGGAGCAACAGCTGTTTTTTGCAGAGGAAATGATATATTTAGTTTAAGTCAATGAAGGGTCAATGGGTAATCACTGTAATAGGGATGCGAACGGATTTTTATTGGGTACGCGCTTCTTCGACAGTCCAAAAAATGTTGGCCACGTTTGTTTTCGGCAATTTGGGGCAAGGGTGTAAACGGATAAACTCTATGTAGATACTGAGCTCCTAGACGTACGGTATAGCATTGACACTGCTTTTAAAAAAAGGAACTTAAAACGAAACATAAACACATCAAGAGATACCTTTTTATGTTTTTTTTTATTTATTTTCAGTCCGAGGGACGTGGCAGCGAGGTAGCCATAGCAGTGACCAAATATCTTGACTCAGATGACAGTGTCCCTAAATGTCCCTTTGAAATTGTATGCTATCAAATTTTGGCTTGTGTATACAAACAGCCTGCTAATTATTCATTCGGTGTGTCTTAATAAGATCGAACAATTTACTATTTAAAAAATGAACCTCGTTTTATCTGGCCAATTTGTGGGCATTCTCCCGTAGCTGCTAGGATATGTGTTATTGGTGGGGGTCGGCAAGATGGGATTGCAAACAATATCCACGTCATGTTCCCCTTTTACATTGTAACGAGCACTGGATTTCCCACCGGACATTGTAAGAATTAACGTAGAACCTATTCTTTCCAGTACGATAGTGTTAATAACCCTACCCTTTGAAGAGTTTTCCGTCTAAATTCCACCCATTTAAAAAAAATACATTGACTAAAAGCAGTTTGTTAACCACAAACATGAATTTTGTATTACTTTTGTAAAATAGAAATGGAGAGGGCAGCTTCAATTATTTTGTCCGAACTTGGTGCTGAACAACTCGGACTAGTTAATGAAACTTTCGTTATGGCTCGAACACGTGTGGACGGACCCGAGTATTTAAAGGTAAGATAGCATGAAAATTTCGAAAGAGCAAAGGGATTTCAATACGTGTAATATTCCATGGGTTCAGTTAACAGGAAATACACATTTAATGAAACCTTAGAAGTCGTTGTGTATGTGTTGTCAAGACAATGTTGCCCTATGTTCCCGCGGAGGGATGGGAGGGAGCTTCCTGTTGTCCTGTTGGGTTTTTCCTTTCAGTTTTCTTTTGCCCCGGTGGCAGATTTGTCCAATCTCGTCTTGTTTGTATCCTCATACCTGTAGTTTGTTCTCAAAAGTAGAGGCCTTTGTTTGAAAGTAGGTGAGGAGTACCAATTACATTTAAATTAAGGTACAAACTTTCGATATGTTTGTATAAGGATATAAGCCAACAAGGTGCTAGCTGGTCGTATTCACAAAAGCCATGACTGAAAAACCTTCAATGGTTCAATTATTTTTCTAAATGTGAATGATGCAGAATACGATTGTATCATTCATAAAAAACAGTTTAGACTGTACCAACGTACACATTTTTGTATAGCTTGCACACCATCTACTTGTAAGAATACAGTTAATGTGCAAATGGATTTCTACGTTTTCGTATTGAAATCACGTTTCTGTGACAAACGTCTTATTTGGGTTTTCCAAATTGTTTATCGTCAAACAGAATGTCGGACGCACGATTGTGTTTCCTGCTACTGACAGAGATGGTGATGGACAGATCACTCCAGACGAAATAGCTACTTTACAGTCCTTTGTCATGTTCCAGTGGACGGGTGGTGTATTAGATAGACTTCTAAATTCCTCTGATACCAATGGAGATGGTGCTGTGTCCGAAGCAGGTGAGGAAATGTGAGGATTTTAATTCAAGAATCAATAATAAAACAAACAACAAGAGTTTGGCGACCATAGTCGGCTCGTTTCAAAATGGCCTCTCAGTTTCTAGCTTGTTTTTATTTCACGCCTCACTTATAATTGATTGATTGATTGTTTTGGGGTTTTTTTTTATCCTGATGAAGGGTATTACGTTTACATGTCGTGGTGTAGTCTAAAATGTATTGATACTGCCACAACCGTAACACGTTAAGTGTTTTAATTGTGTTGGAAAGTTAGTTTTCTTCAAGTGATCAGAAAAGAGAGCATTGCTACTCTCAAAACCAACTGCCCTAAGTCGAAGGGTTGCCTGACCCTCTATCAAAATATTGTTCATACCGTATGAAAGACTAGCTTTATGCTAAATATGTATACCTAGCATAAATAAAGTTATTATCATTATTATTATTATTATTATTATTATATCATACCTTGTTGAAAGTTTTCTTACTGAAAAAGTTGATTGATCAAAAACGAGAATAATGCTATAAAATACTTGCTTGTTCAAAACAAAAAAAATTAAAATATAGCCAGTCCAAAAGAATATTCAAATAACTTTTATTGCAGACAATACTACAAAATGTAGCCAACTTTTACCAATGCTGGAAAAATTAACATTAGCGGATTGACTTTCATTTTTTTTTTTCTCCAGAATTTAATCAATGGTTCGAAGAGCTCGAAGAGCCCTGGATCTACTACATCAGAAATCTGGTAGGGTACGCAAGAGTGGTTGCCCATGGTGGTTTTAAGATGGCGGACTCACTGGCAAACACTGCTTTTATGTAAGCTTCGCTTGTGTGCGATCCAATTTGGTTTGACGGAAAATACTGACAGCTTGTCCCTCGCAAAAAAACGGGCTCATTAAGTCCATGCTGGAAACGTGAAAAGAGAAGAAAAAACGGGTTAACGTCTGGATGTGTTGGTAGAGAGATATCAACGATGATATATAATCTCTATAAGCAATCGTCACACTGAGTGAAAACAAGATGGCTGGTCATAAGGTTTCGACGATGTTGTAAACGGTAAAGACATTGTGAAGTGTTGTTGTTGTAATAAACATATATTCTTGAAATTGAAGGTCTTGCATGGAGCTCTGTTCATTGAACATTGGTATTGCCCCTTTGTAAGAACACCACTCAGGTAGAGGCCTGGTAGGATTCATATTTCACAAGAAAAATGTGAAGCAACCACACAAATATCAGCGAGATATGCTATTACAACTTATAAAACGTCAAAAAGTTAATCGGTGCTCAAAATGCTTTAGAGATTTGATATTTTTCTTAGACACTTGAGAAATATTTTCACTGTTTTATGTTATAAACTGGAACTTAATCGGATCATTACCATGTGACTTAACTATGAACAAAATCCATTTGCAGAACAATAACAATTCAGACCTGCCTACCTTTTATATTTTGGAGTATGTTGTATACATATACACAAAAGACAGATATTAAAAGACTCCATTATGAACCGCTGAAGATAAAATACAGATAAAGCAACAGAAAATACTCGAAAAGAAATTTATAAAAGACGAAATTACACCTGATGATCAGAAATCTATTTTTTAAATGGACAAAAGTACTCCTATAATGATACTCTAACCCCCCTACATAGTGTTTTTACATTTCGCCGTTTCACTTCTACACTATGGGTACTGTGAATTTTGCTACACATGTATATATATTCTGAATTGTCTTTTTCTCGAGTACATTTTCATGCTCAATTCTTTTACGCAATTCAATCTTTTTCACAGTTTGTTTATAATATCGAAGTTACCCATTTTATGTACGTAAAGCAAATAATTATGTATATACACTCTTCACAAAAAGAAACGCAAATGAGAATTTGAAAAAGTAGCTTATAGTTTTCAGACCGCACGACCAAATACACATGTTGTAATGATATATATTTGTTTATAACGTCCATGTTAACCAAACCTTCCCTCAAACGCAACTTTTGATGATTTGAACGCTGTTAATGGTCTATTTTATCATGATCATGAAAATCATCGTGAAAAAACAAGTTAAAGTCAAAAAAACCGATTTGCACGTACAAAGTATGAGGGCTCAGCTATATAAACCCAAATGAATCAGGCAGATTTGTGACAATTATCGAAAGTTAGAATCGAAGAACATGCCACTCAACGCAGCCGACAGAAATATTGCCATCGGGCGTTTGCAAGCTGGCGAATCCAGGAGTGTCATTGCGAGAACCTTCAACGTTCATCCTAGCACGATAACACGCTTGTGGGATCGGTATGTCCAGACCAATACTGTAAATGACCGTCCAAGATCGGGAAGGCCTCGGGTTGAAGATCGATACATCCGGGTATCTAATTTGCGTGATCGCCATCGTACTGCACGTGACACAGCCCAAGAACATTTTTTTTTATTTTGTTTGTTTTAAGCTTTATTTTCAATGACATGATCACAGTAAGCTTGAAGAGAAGAAATACAAAAAATCCCCTTAAATCGAAATTTAGGCATTTAAAAGGCAAGTGTTTACAACGTTCAATTAAGATCAGAATGTGTTGGAAATGCGCCATTTGCAAATTAACAAAAATTGTCGAGGATATTTTGATATATTGCCGACAAAAAAATCCCATTTTTCACTTGCTTTTTTATAATTTCGTTTGTGATTGCAAGCAAATGAATGTCATCATCTTTCCATAGTCTTGAGGCCCAGTAAAATTCATAAATTTCTAAAACAAATTCGAAATCGTATTAACCCGATTTTAAATATAACCTACTATTATCGTTGTAGCTTTGTATAAATTGTTATTTAATGAAGACCTAAATTCGTGAAAAATGTCAACATTTATCTGGAATAGTTAATCCCTAAATACGCCAATGTTGACGGTTAGTCTTGCAGACATGTACATTAATGAATTCGTACCGGTAATTCTACTAAACTTGTGTCGTAATTGTTTTGTGCCGGCAAGTCGATTTAAAAGTCCTCCATCCTCATAAATTTCCAGGGTTTCACGCCTCCTGTGACAGAAATCGAACAATTGGTTATTCAATTAGCTACTTGATGATGTTAAACACAGGCGGAACGTCTCAAGAGATATTTGTATAGTCATAATGCAATCCCATTTGCCATGCGCAGGCCTGTGTGAACAGGTGCGTGTTACACATCGATTCCCTTGGTCAAGACCGAGTTTTAATTCTAGTTTCACAAGCGGAAAGATAAATCAAATATGTTTTTGATAATATTTAATTTAACAAAGGAAGTAGAAACTCACTACTCAGTTTTTGTTAAAGTTGTTCATGTCCATAATAAAACATTGTTTCTGTACGGATGAGAGTCGGAATCTATTTGACAAATCATCTATGCCGCCTTGCAAGTTAATTCCGACAAATGTCTCAGCACTTTTTTGTTATTTTGTCTATTTAATTTAGATCCTCTGACTCGATGTCCAAAGCATAATTAGGCTTACTTAATAGAACTTTGGGAAATTATTTTTTCAACAGGGCGGAACAATTCAGTTTATAGTTAAATTGGGATATTTTCCGCCATCTTATTAGTGAAATATTCCTTGGCATGATGTTAAGAACATTCAATCATCAATCAGTCCATCAATACCAATCAATGCAATTTGATCAGTAATTTGATGGCCATGGTATAATCTTATTAAGCCGATGGCTTCCTGATAACCCCCTTTCTGAAAACCGATGCTGATCGTCATTACCATGCATCGTTACCCAGTTAAAGCTACACAGTTTATAAGATCGACATTATTGACTTCAGCCTTGAAGTGGTTGAGATATGTTACAAAATTTAAAAGCTTGATTTTTGTCTACGTTTGTAAACAGCAAAGCTGCTAGAGAGTAATCATAAGGGTTATGCATTTATTATGTATCTTTTCATTATCAATACTGTAGTACCATTATCAGAGCCAATATATAAACAAATAGCCTTTCAAGCATGACAGGTGCGAGAGGAGAAACCGTCAGCTGGCTTCTTTCTGGTGACGACCAAGAGGGAATGGCTGACAGTCAAAACAAATCATATATGGCGTAAGACCACTATTACGAAGTTCCGTTTTGTCACCCTCGAATATAGTTCTTATTGCAAAATTGTGAGTTTTCTTTGTTTTATACACCTACAAATTTGTTTTTGGCGTAGTATTTGTTATTGATGTGAAGCAATTGAGTAATGGTTTCTGGTTAGTGTAATGTTATAGCCTAAATAGGTGATATTTGGTGTATTTAACACTATTTCAAGGAGGGGTGATTCAGCTTTTGTTTACAATCTGAAGATAGCTTGACAAACCATATCGCAATGTAGAGAGGCTAGATAATAAGTTCAACGGTCATTAGGCCTACCTTTCACGTTTTTGATGGTGAACTCTCCTTGAACAGATTAATGTATGTGCGAGGCCTTTTCACCCAACGAACGTTTGGGAGTGAGCTGTGGATCCAAACGGTAACATTACGGCTTGTGACAAAATAATATTGCGCATGTACCAAATATAAGAAGAGGGTTAAACTAGGTTAATGTTCGATATTTGTTTCCCTCCATACTTAATGGTATTTAAAGTCGGTTAATAGTTTTATATGGTGAAAATGGTAGATTGAAATCGGCAAAGGCTCTATAGCAATAGCAATCAGGCGGGGTTGAACAATAAACTCTAGAACAATGTAGAGCTCCGATTTCAAGTTGACATCGTGAAATGGCTGATGTGGCAGACCTATCAATTACAATTTTTGTTTTTTACCGGTCTAAAAAATCTTACATGCCGTTTGGTGCTGCGACGCAAAGACAAATATATACTTTATTCTGCATGCGTATGGTTTTCAGCTGTCCGACCATTTGCTGTCATCGTATTCTCTCCTCGAGGTGACAACATAGAAACGGATATTAATACTGATTAAGTTCGCAGAGTTCTATGAGCTCTCCAGTATCTCGACAAGAAAACATAAAAAAAAACCATTACTTCAAAATTTCCCAATGCGTTCTTATTCTCATTTGAGCACGGCCATCTCGAAACTTATCCTTAAAGGTAAAAGGATGCATTTATTAAACACAGACTGGACTACCCTCAGTTTTCACTTGTTTGTCTGGCGTATTGAGTCAGATAGAGTAAGTGGTGGATAATCGTCATGGTAAGGGATATGTCGTTGAATACGATTGTAAACCCCAGCCAAGCATCAAACCAACACAAATCCTTCTCTTAAAACTACTCATTCATGTGACGTAGTTTTCAACACACGATTTTTTTTTAAATGAAATAATGTCCTGGAAAGAAAGAAAGTCATTAATAAACATCCGGTGAAACAAACAGTTGTGAGTATTAGACACCCGGTGTCCTACCCCTCAATGTACATTTAACGAGAAATTTCTGACACTCCAAATTCCCTATATGCATATTTCTGTAACTTCGTCTGTTGTTAAAGCTAAAGTATCGGTACAATAAATGCGTTCCAGGCTAAAATATTGAACTAATAGAGACTGCTCGATGCGGTGCCAAAAAACTGCCCATGTATCATGCCTAATAAAGAACCTTTCTAATAATCAAAGGGGCCAGTGAACCAGGACAATAAGATAAATACAGCTAGATAGAACTTTGACCAGATTTCTATTACGGACTCAATCTTCCAATTTCATTAAGGTCAACAATAGGGACTGGCCAAATAGACCCTTTTGTTCGTGCCAATTGTCCGCAAACGAAGTAGACTGCGTCAAACTCAGTCCGAATAAATATTGGAAAGCCCCCTGAACACAAAAATGAAATTGGTATGGCATTTGGGAAAGACAGAACATCGGGTTTATCTAGAAGATTGTTGTAAAAAAAAAAATGGGATTTGACAGTAAATGTAAATAAAAGTAAAGTACTGGCTTTAATGAAAGGTATCGGAAGTGTACGAAATGTCTGGATTGACCATTTTTAGTATTGATGAATATGTAATAAACACGATATTCGGTATATGTTGGGAATAATTCAACCTAAAATCAGATATTTCAGAGATAAAGAAATTAACCAAGAAATTTATCCGCTAAAGAAAATGAGTGTTACAATTTATCTGAGCAGATGAAATTTTCGCCTAAACCAGTAGGTCCTTTATATCTTTGTTTCTCTTGTATGCTATATATAATGGGTCTTTGCGAGAGACCAATATAACTATATGTTTTAAATAAGCCCGCCGGGGATTAGTGAATTTGAAGTCGGTATAACAATCTATCAACACAGTTCATTGAGTGGCATTTACATGCAACAGGTTGCATCAAGTGTCAATGTCGGAAAATTCAGTCACTCAACTGGATCAAAGTTCTAAATATAGAACACCTTGAATATCTCAAACCTGTACATTTCAATAACTACGCAATCTAGAACCAGGTGTTGTTGGATTGTATTTTAAAAGATTATTGATCCTGTCATTGTGTCCTGTCTAGTTTGTATACCAGCTGCTATTTGAACCCACACTAAAGGTCCATTAGTCACAACTTTTTATTCTTAGAATATTTTGCCATTCAACACACAAAACAATCTTTCGTTGAGAGAACTTTGCGAATAAATGCTGCCTGGAATTCAATCAGTATAGACACTGTGTATCGTGGTACCTGGATTATTTATTCCCTTAATATTATTGAACGGTTCATTATCGACGTGTTTGCTGTTAATTTCTGTAGCCCTTGCACCGATAGAGACAGTGGATTGGAAAGAGCTTCCTGTTTCCCTCAGAGCTTAGGGGCAATATACTACCGATGTGTTTGTGATGTCTTTGTATTGCGTCATGTGATTGTCCTGCATGTGTCCTATATTGTCTTTGTTTAATGCGTCGAAGGGGGTTTCCTTCACCCATTGGGTTGACATGCTTTCATGTGAATGAAATAACTTAAAGTACTGCGTTAAACCCCAATCCAACGAACAAAACCTGAGAGAGAATGTTCATTTATGTTTCAAAACACCACGAAGACCAAATTTAGGCAATTCTCCGATATTCAGAGATTAGCCTTTCTACCGGGAATCAGTTTCTGTCTTGTAGTTACTCTCATTCGCCTTAGCTTAAATATAAGTCTAATGTTATCTTAAATGTATAGGTCTTTTTTATTTTATTGGTTTTATTATTTGAAATTGTTTCGGAACAATATATATTGCCCTTGAAACATTTCAATATGGATGGCGATTGAAACCGATTGAAACCAACCAGGTCAGTTGTTCAAACCATAATCATTGATTGTCTCCCTTGTTCCTTGTCACAGACGGAAGTGGACAATGAACCAGTAGCCGGCCAGAGTTGATCAATTAAAATGACTTTCAGAAATAATCTCATAACAGTTGCGATGCACTTAGGCCACAGTAACTTTCTCGAACAGTTAATGTTTTGAAGTCTAATTAAATCAAAGGGAAGTCTGTATCATGTGTCTGATCTGAGATAATTTTTAGTGAAAGTATATAAAGATAGATTAACGGCAAATGTCCGTAGATCTTTATCTCCCTTAAAGAACCATCAACCGAGAAATAAATTAGAAACTTTGGCCATTAACGGTCTGTTTTTCGGTGTCAAATGTGATCAAAACAATTTGCACTTAATTCAATGTATAATTTTTAGTTTACATTGGTGAATAATAACAAATGATGTGTTTTATTTGAATACTGCTGCCTTCTTATTGTGAATCTCATAGATTTCAATTTGTTTCTTCAAACATTGTATCACAGGCAAATTTTAACAGTCTTTCATGCATGGCATATCTATGCTATTGCATTTATAACAATGTCTTTCTTTGCATACAAGATGTGAAACCTCTTCCATGCAGAGTGAGGTCCATTTTCATGTCTGAACATCCTCGGCCATTTCCGTACCTTAAATAACTGTACCGGTACGGAAAGTGTCGAAGGATGTTCCGA
>JARFOD010155910.1:0-12243 GCA_031763545.1 Mopalia muscosa | reverse complement strand
ACAAACATATCTATAACGGGTTCTCCACTGTACTGTATGTAAAGATATATCTCTCTCGGGTTCTCCGCTGTACTGACTGTCAAGACATATCTTACTCGAGTTCTCCACTGTACTGCATGTAAAGACATATCTCTCACGGTTCTCCTCTATACTGAATGTAAAGACATATCTCCCTCGGGTCCTCCACTGTACTGAATGTCAAAACATTTCTCTATCGGGTTCTCCACTGTACTGAATGTAAAGATATACCTCTGACGGGTTCTCCACTGTATCGACTGGAAAAAAAATATCTCTCACGGGTTCTCCACTGTACTGAATGTAAAAACATATCTCTCGCATGTTTTCCACTGTGTTTAATGTAAAAACGCATCTCTCACAGGTTCTCCATTTTATTGAATGTACAAACATATTTCTCGCATGTTTTCCACTATAATGAATGTACAAACACATCTCTCGCAGGTTCTCCACTGTATTGAATGTACAAACACATCTTTCGCATGTTCTCCACTGTACTGAACGTACACACATATCTCCCTCGCAGGTTCTCCACTGTATTGAATGTACAAACACATCTTTCGCATGTTCTCCACTGTACTGAATGTACATACATATCTCTCGCAGGTTCTCCACTGTATTGAATGTACAAACACATCTTTCGCAGGTTCTCCATTGTACTGAATATACAAACATATCTCTTTCGGGTTCCCCACTGTCCTGAATGTACACAAATGTCTCTCACGTGTTATCCACTGTATTGAATGTACTAATATATCTTTCTCGGGTACTCCACTGCACTGAATGTACAATCAACTCTCTTTCAGGTTCCCTGCTGTATTGGAAGTACAAACACATCTCTCGCAGGTTCTCCACTGTACTGGATGTACAAATATATCTTTCTCGGGTACTCCACTGCACTGAATGTACAATCAACTCTCTTTCAGGTTCCCTGCTGTATTGAATGTACAAACACATCTCTCACAGGTTCTCCACTGTACTAAATGTACAAATATATCTTTCTCGGGTACTCCACTGCACTGAATGTACAATCAACTCTCTTTCAGATTCCCTGCTGTATTGAATGTACAAACACATTTCTCGCAGGCGCTCCACTGTATTGAATGTACATACATATCTCTCTCGCAGGTTATCCGCTGTATTAAATGTACAAACACATCTTTCGCATGTTCTCCACTGTGCTGAATGTACATACATATCTCTCTCGTGTTCTCCAAATTATTGCATTTACAAACACATCTTTCGTAGGTTCTCCGCTGTACGGAATGTACAAACACATCTTTCGCATGTTCTCCACTGTGCTGAATGTACATACATATCTCTGTCGTGTTCTCCAGAGTATTTATTACAAACACATCTTTCGTAGGTTCTCCGCTGTACGGAATGTACATACATATGTCTCTGGTGTGCTCCACTCCATTGAATATACATACATATCTCTCTCGTGTTCTCCAATGTATTGAATGTACAAACACATCTTTCGCATGTTCTCCACTCCATTGAATGTACATACATATCTCTCGGTGTTCTCCACTCCATTTAATGAACATACATATCTCTCTGGTGTTCTCCACTCCATTAAAAGTACAGACATATCTCCCTCGTGTTCTCCACTCTATTGAATGTACATACATATCTCTCTCCTGTTCTCCACTCCATTGAATGTACATAAATATCTCCCGCGGTTTCTCTACTCCATTGAATGTACAGCGCACCTAGGGTGTCATAACATCGTCGTTACTATATTGTTCATATGAAGTAATAACCTTAGTCGACCTTGTTTAAAGATTTCAGTTTCCACTAAATTTTCGAGGCAATCTCAACTAATTGCGGGCGTATAATGCGGTCAGCCATTATGACAAGATCGATTTTATATACAGTTTAAAAGGAAGGGGAAAACAACAACAACACACAAAAAACGCAGTACTTCAGATTTACTTAATCTAGTTAACTATATACAGTCTTAGAAATAATGGATATTTGATTTTTCTTTTAGAAAAGAGGGTGGTTCAAAATGGAACTATAAGGGAAAACGGTTCCATAATAAAATAAAATAAAATAGGGAGAAAACATGTAACAGTTGCTATGAAGGCTCCATACCGAATCTGTCCAATAATCTATCGCAGTCTTATAATTTTATACATCGCTTAAATTAACCAATTTATTTTAACAGAATCAATTGAATATATCATTATTATATGACCACTATATGTAGAGATTTATGTTACAATGATAGCATATTTGTATCGAATAGTCCTTAAAGCGATACTCCCGGCTGTAATAACCATTATATCCCCTGGAAGTTTACCATTAAATATACTTAAATATGGCATCGACTTATCGTTTTTTCATTTTGGCGTAAATCATTCCTATGTAGGAATGGCACACGCCAATAATCTTAAACAGCAACAACGTTTTTTCATTTTATAAAATAATCTGAGAGTTACAGATATATACCTTCCTACGACCACTGGGAGTTGACATTTTTGACGTGTCCAACCCTATCCATGACGTCACGCGACTAACACTATTTTGTGTTACCGGTTAATAACATGTGTGAACTGCCAAAGGTTTATCAGTCGACTCTATAGGGCCCCTGACGAATGCACCTATTTTGAAAAGAAAGATATTTGATTGGTTCAATATTTGTTACCATGGAGCTCTTCTGTATAGCGATCAAATTCCCTAGGCACGGCCGCATGGATGAATTTGACTGTAGTTTAAGCATTACCCAATGTTTAAGATCCAATTATAAAAGGATATAGCTCCGTTAGAAATTAGATAGCATAATCCAACACAAGGAAAGATGCCGGTTTAACCTATATGTATTTTATTGCAGAACGTAGCATCGCTTCAACAACTCTAGATTTTAATTAATCAACATCTCTGTGTCAGTGGGATTTGGCATACTCTTTAGAATCTTTTCTATCTCTCGTACGTTGATCATTATGCAAGACAACGACATATGCATCTGTGTCCAAGCTTTACACCGTCAATAAATAGGAGGGGTTATCCGTATATAAGCTTTATTGTATTAGTTATGAGTCCCCAAACAAGTCAAATCGTTTAATGACAAGGACGCTAAGCATTCTCATAGGGATATGCTATCCCCATAGACATATACTATATACGGCTAATGCATAGGCACTATAGGACTAAATCATAAGCACATAACGGCATGTTGCTATCACAAAGTGATATCTAGCTTACCACCCCAAACTGCGACTTTCGGGTAAAACTGCGCCATCACTATCTTATCAGGAAGTCAGGAGGAGAAGCTCTACTCTTAGTCACAGTTCTGGGAAAATCCGACTGATTAAAAATTTGAAAATATTTAATGTGGATAAATGGAGCAACGTTTTTTTAAGAATAAATAAATGTGACCTGTCTTTAAAAAGGGGAATTGTGTCGAACTATAGCTGTATGGCATCATAACATATTCCCGGTGTATTTACACAGCTGTAAGTTGCCTGGCGAGGACCGAACAATTTTTGGTAATTTATCGAACATCACTCATTGGATTAAAACGGGAAGCCGTCTTGACCCTAGAAACTAACACACATTAACTTTTCCGTTGGCCATAATGACGAATTTTCAAACTTTTATGCAAGATTTTGTTTTGGTGTGTTAGAGGGGGTAGGGGTGGGGTGGGGGGGGGTAAAGTAGTCCCCTTCGTTACTTCCTGGTAAGATCGTATGGGTGCTGGTTTATCCCAAAGTTCCCAGTCCGCGTTGAAAAGCTAGATGGTATACCTGACGGTTACAAAAATATGACTGCGAAATGGTCCTGGTTTATGAGGAAAGAGGTCTATGCGTAAGTGTTCGATATAACACGGTGACGGTTTAAATGTAAGGGGCTTACGGTGAAAATGGGAAACAAATTTGAATGGTTCACTATGAACAGAACCAGGTCAGCCTACACTGAACACGATTAAAAGGAAGAATACCGTTGATCGGCATTGCACGGTTGTCAATAGTATTGCATTTACGCATCAACTCCGGAAGAAAAGCTGTAAGAAACTTTTTAATACGTAAATCCCAAGTATCAACTTCCAGTTGATAGCTCTTGAAAAAAAACCTGTTTGTTTTCTGAGCGGAAATGCGGCGTCTGTTCTTTTGTGCGGTACAATTAAGGGGTCAATATTCGATAGTCCCAATACCTAGACGACAGGTTCACTCACCCACCTAGATAAAGGCGGAACTGCGCAATCAAGCCCTAACTGGGCTAATTCAACCCACCTGCATATTAACAACTCCTCGAGACGACAGAAGCATAGCTTACAGGTATGTTCTTTTGTATATCATACCATGGAGCGTATAGCCCAATGATCATACGAACATCTTGTAAGTTGGTAGTTCTTAGTACATGTAATTTTGTCTAATTTGCAGTCCGATTTATAGGCTTAAGTTTGATTATAGCCAGTGACGCTTTTTCTGTATACATTTTAAGCCTTCGGAATATAGGATCTAGTGCTACAGAATGACGGATCTAGTTCAGCCGTATATATAGAGATATGCCCTGCTTTAATTGGTTATTTATTTGAAAGAAATTAAGTTTAAAATCCGATTTCACCAAGAATATACAAAGTTTTGTTGAATATTACCATAGCCGCGATCGCTCTATAGGAACAGAGAATAACATGTCGTTTGTTAAGTATACTTTGTATGCCGGTTAAGATCGTCGCTCTTCTAGTCACGGATATTTGATAACTGTTTACATTAGCGGGTAGAGGATTGGCGGTCTGAGAGTCGTCAAACCACCATCAAACGATATTCCCTACTTACTTGAATGGCGGTGTACACAGAAAAATTATGAGCTTTCAAATAAATAATACAGATTTGCATACAGTTCGCAGCTATCATATTCGATTTCCGCCCCTAACCCTAACCTAACTTACTCGGCGTAAGTCGAAATTCTAGGTTTTATGATAACCGCTCTTCAGGGTAGTAAATGTGAGGGAATGTCTTTGGTTTATGTCTACCTTGAATTTCGGCCGGTAAGGACAGAGCCAATGGGGGTGTAAGGCCGACCCAGTTTAAAAAAAAACCCAAACATTCAGACGAAGCGAGTGAAGAGTGTTTTGCTGAGCTACAATGGCTGCTTGTTGTGTTAGTTGCTGTTGGTGTCATTAATCTGTCATGTGGCCAAGAATGACATTCACCTCTATATAAGAACACATTATGTTCCTATATACCCCAACGAAGCCCTTATCGCGAACATTGTGCTCCATTGCATGGCTTTTTGGTGTTGCTTTAATTCTGACATTCGACAGGCAGCCTCCAATAATCATCATGCGGACTGTAAAATGATTTAAGATTAGGATTTAAGATAAGGATTTAAGATTAAAGAAACGACAAGAAAATGAAAGATCTTTTAATGAAGAATAACATGTTTTGTGGTAGGTAAGAACAACTATCTGAACTAAAACAACCCTGCTGTTTCTACTATATTATGTTGAACAACATTACAGCATTATTCCTTTTGTTAGCCAAAGGACAGAGAAGTCAGAAACATTACATTAAACACAGTTTAAACAACTCTAGGGGGTCATGTAAGGATAAACAGTGTAAAGCTTTGCAATTAAAACCAAGTAAGGTGCTTCAGAGATATCATGCATAGACCATTAGCGGGTCTAATAAAAAAGTTCGGTTTGTGTCGATGCCTTTGTTTGACTTTCATTAATTTCGCTGTTGTCATGCCAATATAAAATCGCTGATTCTGAGTCTGCTGAATGGGAAATGTCAGAATGGACAATGAAACGCCTCGTCAAAAACAAACGAGAAGTTGCCATCGATAGAGTCTTCTGTTGTGTTAGGTTTTATCTTTATATTATTTTCTTGACTTACAAATTACCACAGAAGGTACTACATAGCTACAGAGTTTAAGCGTCCCAGTTTAAACAGTGTAATTGACTCCTTCGGATGTTAAAGTAGCATTCAAATCTTCAATTAAAAAGACTCTCCGGTTGAATCAGGCCTAATATTCCCCTCAAATAAATTTTGTATCCTTTTCTTAGGTATACATGAATAAAAAAGGGGAAATTACCGATCCATTTGCTACAATTCAAAGTCTACAATCAGGGCGGAAGAGAAAAATGGCGGGTCGGCAAAGATGCTTGAACCGTATTTCCGCACATTTAACAAGACTAATGGGCGATTTCAAGCTACTTAAATTATGCTACGTTGTGTGATAGACTGGTAGAAATACAGAATTCTGTATGCAACTACTACCAAGTTTAGCAAAGCTACCAACACAGTGTATTCTGTCCATTTTTTCTAGTTTTCATTCCTTGAAGATGAAAAATCCTTGGGTTAAATCTTTACTAATCGGATAAAAACTTTATGCTGTAGCACCTGAGATTATAATATATGGCAGTATATTGTAATCCAAGGTAGCACTAAATTGTCCAAAGAGAGTATAAACGTCTTTACATGGTATTGCTATTAAAAACCTTTCGTCTCCAATATACGCTACATAAAAGAAAACAACTACATCAAATAATGCTAGAGATTTTTCCATCCCAAAATGTTTAATCACATGACCATATACAGTAAATACTGGGTAGTGTAAAAATACACCCCGAGAACTAAAATGTCTAATTGTCAAGTCTATCTAAATTGATCATATCCGGGATAATATTTGAGTAATGGGCCAATGACAGGCCAATCAGGCCATTAGAATTGGTCCTTATTTGGCTGCCGATCTGGCGCCTGTACCGGCGTGCACATTGGCGCGACACCGGTCCGATTATGGCTACCTATATCCCTCCGGTAGGAGCCGTCGTCCATCCAATGAATACCGCGGGATTAAACAAAGGCCGATAGCGTAGATGTTTCACCTACGTTTGAAAGAGTAAACTTTTTTCGTGTCTGCCAACTTCTTTATTTTAAATTTAGCAGCGTTATGGCTGATTTTCGAACTGATAGAAATTCGTCCAAAATCCATAAGTTAAGGAGATTTCCTCCTTAAAAAAGCGACTGTTTCTGACGTAGAGTATATAGCGGCAATTTCTGCCTTTGTAACCCAGTAGCATATATTAATACTGTCTGATTTAAATAAACTAAATAGTAACCATATGTCAGTTATAATAATACGCTCGGTACATATATAACCAAAGCAAATACCCACTAGTGTTTAGATACCATGTTGTATAATTAAATATTTTATACAATGAAATAAAACGTTGTCAAATTTGGGAAGAGAGACTAGGTTTTCAAATAAAATCAACAATTTATTTGTTACGTAAGTTACACAAAAAAGATCACCGATGTGTGGTTTTATAAATTAACTTTTATTTTTATCTCTATTTTTTCTTCCTGCATGGATATTACCAGCATTCTATAGCCAAACCATTATTTCTTTCTCCACGCCTTTATAGCTGGACTGGAAAACGCTGGGGTTTTCAATACAACTTCTGAAAAACCAAAACGAACAGAAATAAAAACAGTCCTGTTTTTTTCTCATTTTTGTCCAATATGACAAACTAATGTTGCTGTTATTTCATATTTAACACTAAAAACGATAGTGATTTTTTGTATTAACGACAAACTCATTAGTTTGATTAGATTAGACTAAATCAAACATAATTTTTCACACAGGCAACCGTTTGTACAAATATGTAATACTGTGACACATAATGTAAATAAATATAAGCAAACTTACTTGCTAAAATGTACAGAATAAAATGAGCAAATGTTACTTTCGGCTTCGCTGACAACATTCTGACTTTGAGAGAGCAGACGATACATTTCCCATGATTCCGTTATCAGTTCATTCCGAGAGTAAATAGCCCAATTCTGATGCGATTCTGGTTTGCCAGACAAATGACTCTCAAAAAACGAAACTTCTTGCAAGGGCCTGTTTGGGGTAATTTAGATTCAGGCAAGCCATAACAGCCTTAACAATGCCAATAACGGGCCAATTGCTCACTGTTTACTGGGATACCATATAACACGGTAAATATTTTTTATTTTCTATAAACGAAAGATCCCATATCCCGACAATCTTAAGAGCACGATAGTACATCAGTTTATCTGTCCTGGTTGAAAAGGATCAATAGATACGAGACAATACCAGATGCCTAACGCAAAAAGGATATTTGAACACTGTTCTTAAGAGATTAGTGAAAGTTACAATTTACAAACATGTGTAAAGTTCATTATATATCAAATTTAATGTTACCTGCTTTAACAGACAAATGTCCTATAAAGTCCCGATTGCCTATAAACAATATCAGCTATACCCTTAACCTGAGGTCACCAGGTCACGTGACCCACAGCTCATTAACTTTTGCTTTGCAGTTCGTTAACTTTTGCTTTGCAACTGGGCTGTTGGCTTGTAGGGAACAACTCGCCTATAGGCGGTAACATGAACTGGGAAACGCTGGATTGTGTATTAAGAGAGCAATCTTCTTTTCATAAGACCTAAATCTTAGAGGATCTCCTAACGTTGCTATAAATCCGTTAACGAGTCTAAGGAGACTTGTTAAAAATACGGAAATAAGGTCTCTTTTCGTCCGTGACTGTAGACTTCAAATTTTACAAGAAGGTCCGGTAATTTTTACTTTTTAGTCATGTTTACCAAATAAAAGCACACAGATTTTATTCGACTGGGATATAAAACCTCTATTAAAGTCTAATTTATTGAAGATTTGGGCCCCACTTCCAATGTCAACGTAGGTAAATAACACGAATCGAAACCTTCAGTATCCGTAGCTACCTGTTAGCTTATTTAATATGCCTTTTAATTTCACTGGTGTCTCATTATAACATAAACGTCTGCGTTCATGTTATAAGTTTTGTGCACCGTCATAGTAATCAGGTAATCAGGTTTTTCGCACTAGCATGGTACTCGGGTAATCAGGTTTCGCGCAACCTGCACGGTAATCAGGTAACCCTGTTTCGCACTGGTCATCACGTTCTGCGCACAATCATGGTAATCAAGTTTCGCACACTAGCATGATAATCAGGTTTCGCGCACTAGCATGGTAATCAGGTTTTGCAGATCCACTGATAGTCCCAAGTTAATGAACTGGTTTCTAATAAATCTAGAAAATTACTTCTGATCGCATGAATGTCAATATGGGGTTTTGTGTCACGTATAATAAAATCAGATCTGATCTTTTGGTTAGTTGTTGATATGTTAATTTTTTCCAAACTGGGTCAAATTTTATTATATTTTGGTTGGTTCTTTATATAAGCAATCAATTTTTGCTCTATGGTTTAATAAAAGTTGGTTATTGTCATATTCATAACGAACCAACTCGTACATTTATATTGTATAATATTACATTACGGTTACACGTTTAGGGGGCTGGTGGTGTACAAACAACGAGCAGACCCGGGGCTGCATAGTTCAAAAGAATATAAATAGTTGAGTTATCTCCAGGAAAATCAATGTTATGTCATTTATATGAACCCTCACAACATGGTAGTTATCTGAAAGATGGACTAATTTTGACTATCAAGATATATTTTGTGATAGCCCGATGCTATTTCTATACTTAGGCCACCATTGAGATATACTATATTGCTATAATGTTGTGGACAGAATGTTTTATCTATTAGCATAGACAGCGTATGTATGATGAAACGTCAACTATGCTTTAGTATAATAGATTACTAGTTATTGTATTATTAAGTTACAATGCCCCAGAAGTGGAGTTAGTATTTAGAAGAAATAACACTCTAAAGTTGTGCTGGTTACTCTAAAAAAATATGGCTCTAAAGGAACCCTTTAAGGTTCTTCCGTCATGGCTCCAGTGGAACCCTTTAAGGTTCTTCCGTCATGGCTCCAGTGGAACCCTTTAAGGTTCTTCCGTCATGGCTCTAGTGGAACCCTTTAAGGTTCTTCCGTCATGGCTCTAGTGGAACCCTTTAAGGTTCTTCAGTCATGGCTCTAGTGGAACCCTTTAAGGTTCTTCAGTCATGGCTCTTGTGGAACCCTTTAAGGTTCTTCCGTCATGGCCCCACTGGAACCCTTTAAGGTTCTTCAGTCATGGCTCTAGTGGAACCCTCCATGGCTCTGTATGGAACCCTCACATCAACTGTTCCAAGTATTTCTCGCAATCTTCTTATATCAAAGAACCGTTTTTGTCGTAATGGTCTCATAAAGAATCATCTTCCTTTCGAATGAACACTCAAAGAACCATTATTTCTAAGAGGGTATCATGTTATTTAAGTGGTCCATGTTGTTGTATCGGGACAAAAACCCCAAAAGGTTTAATTTAGGTAAACAATTCAGCTATTAACATATGGAGCAACTATTGCCATATAGTTGCATTACCAGACAACTATCCAAAGTAGACTATTGCAGCAGCAATTATTACAAAATTAGTTCGTTTTATTGTTACACAACTAGTTAATGCACTGTTTAGTTGACGGACTTTAGAAAATTGTGTTACCATGATGAAGTACTGGTTGATAATCTTATAAAATTCATTCAGATTCCTTGTTAAAATGCTGGTTTTATTCTTTTAAATTAAAAGAGATTCTGACCCAAATTAAAATACTGTCTTTTTAAAATTTAAATGTACATGTATTCTAATCCCATGATAGTGTCCTGGATTCTTTGTGTTGGATAAAAAAAATCTGGACCCCTGTTGATATGATTGTCTAATTTACAGGGATATGGAAAAGTTCCGATATGAATGACGATGATTACATTACGTCCGATGTGATATGCATACTAGTAGTATAATTTATACATTAAAAAATATTCCGAGTAGGTATGTAAGATCAAAACCGTTACATATGTCGTGTAGTTTTCTGGGGAGCACTAAGTGCATGCAGTTGTCACCAAGACACTGATCGAACACCTGCTGGGGTTTCGGGTAAGACCTGGGGAGTTGCAAAGTCGGCCGTTTGACACGGAGAGTTAAATACTTGGTAAATACCGATATCTATTACCGATCGCAACTGTTGCGTAACGCCGGTGGGAACACCGGAATAATATCTTTTTAGAGCCAAGCTTTAAGGTTTTTCTTGGGTTAACTGATTCAATTGAATGCACACTAGTATGGTACGCAATTTTAAAAGAAATAAGGATGTTTGTTTTCAGGGTCAATGGGAGGGAAAAAGTGAGAGGGGAGGGGAGCATATGCGTGTAAGGTCAAAAAACATATGTATAATCAAAAGGGCGATACATTCTAATTTACTGCTCAGTGCTCCTTGTGCTTCAATTGACTGGGGATAGAATCATATGAATAACAGATTGAAGCTCTTTTAAACCGAAACTTTCAGGTTTATATAAACTCGTGGATTATATAGATAAAAAATAAAGAAGAATTTTTACAACACAGAAATGCAGAACACAAATTAATATCTTAAAGCGATAGGCTCCCGAAAATTGCATCGTGTGTCAATACAAAGAAAAGCATATCAGCTTTCAGATTTAGCTGGGTACAATTTTTTTTGATTTTTTCACGCTGAGTAAGGAGCCGTTGAAAAAGCAGGTAAAGATATTTAGTTGATGTCGCCATTTTCTACTTCCTAGTACGTTGCGGCGAGTATTAATAATGATAACTTTATTGAGTATATATGGCCATTGGTCGGAATACACAATTTACATTTTGTCTTTAACATTTGTAATGCACATACATTGGAATTTTATCAGTTCATTTCTATCAAACATTGAGTATGCCTGTTTGACAGAATGTTTTCTCTATGTTTAAGCGCCGCGTGTATAAACTTCAGCAAGGACTTTGCTATTACATTGCTATTACATGATGACATTATAATGGTCAATCGGTGCAAATTTCTGCAATTCAACAGTTTTCTAGGGAGTAAAGGTAAGCTAAGTTCTCATATTGAAGACAAATTAACTATACAAGCAATTGGTCTTGTATATGGTCGTGTGAACATACAGGTTTGCAAAACGGCGGAACAAATTTTAGACGAGAGGACTGTATGCTCATGTGACCAGATCAACCTCTAGAATTGTTTGTGTGTTTAGAGCCTAACTCCGCAGTCCTTTACCTGAAAAGCTTTGCTATATGAACCAGCGTATAAGATACTGTCAGTATGGGCTACTGTAAGCCGATCGCTGGTTATACGAGCGTAGGTATAGATGGGCTGCTCGGGGAGTGTTCCAACGGACCCTCAAAGAACCATTACTAAGAGCGTAATACAAAGAGTGTAGTCTTCCGGTCGGGAGTTGCATTCTACCTCAAGCTGGGGAAAGTTGAGTCACCTGACGGGGTAAGTTGCAACATAGTATATATAATTATTT
>JARFOD010155899.1:0-11942 GCA_031763545.1 Mopalia muscosa | reverse complement strand
CCCCCCCCCCCCCCCCCCCCCCCCCCCCCCCCCCCCCCCCCCCCCCCCCCCCCCCCCCCCCCAAACAGCCCGAATACGACTGTCCATAAATGAAAGAAATCTGTGGATTACCTTTGGGAATGGGAGTAGGTCCTTCGGGTTGACTGGCGTTACGAGCAGCAGATTGTTGAACTAGGGGGGTAGTCACAACAACTTCAACAACTGGACTGGAACTTATTTCAGGAGTCACTGAAAATATCTGGACTGGGCTGCTAGAAATCGCTTCTGCCATGGAGGTTGTTTCCAAGGTATCGACTTCCAAAATAGTACTGGATGGGTCAATTGAAGGGAGAACAAGTGAAGGAGTGGGTGTGAGGGAGCTTGACATTTCTATGGAAACTTCGTTGGATGGTGAGACAATTTCTGACACCATGATCAGCACGTCTGGCAGGCTCATTTGAAGGGGCTCTTCAACATCTACGGCTGCTGCTGGTCGACGCGGTTGTGTGGCTGTTCGAGGTCTGTCGTCTACGAGGTTGTCCTTATGTTTTCCATAAGCATCCGCTGTTACGTTCCTCAATACATCAACGGCCATGGTTCCAAGTCTTTCGGCGTTGCTCTCAGAAGCATCGGTACTATTCTCATAACCGAGCACAGAAACTTCAATTTCAGATTCTGTCCTGTTATTTGTTGGCGACGTTGATTGCTGCGTCGCGTTGTGTTCAGATGTCCCGTTGTTAACCACAAGGTTGTTTTCGGTTGCCGTGGTTGTGGGAGCGTCCGTTACAAGAGTGTCGGGCGCTTGGGGTTCCTCTCTTAAATTGGCAGCTTCAGGGGTTGGCGACTTGACTTGTAAATTCTGAAGAAGGTAGAGCAATTTGACCAAAGCATTCCCCAATTCTTCTGCCGTCATTTTACCAGTAGTGTACATCTGTGACATCATATTCATCACGGTATCAATTCCACCGTTACGACTTCCTGCTGATTGATTGGGTTCTGAGGTATCTACAATAAATATGGATACATGATTTATCTGAGGTATCTACAAAATGTATAGATACATGATTTATCTGAGATATCTACAATATATGTAGACACATGACCTATCTGAGGTATCTACAAAATGTATGGATACATGATTAATCTTAAGTATCCACAAAATATATGGATACATGATTTATCTGAGGTATCGACAACAAAAATGGATACATGATTTATCTAAGGTATCAACAATAGATATGGGTACATGATTAATCGGAGGTATCTAATATATCTTTGGATACATGAATTATCTGAAGTATCTACAATATATTAGGATACATAATTTATCTGAGGTATCTACAATATATATATTTCTAAAAGCAATCACACTGGCACAGGGATGTAGATCAATTAAAATCGAAAAATCATCTTATGTTCTAGATAACTCCCACAGACAAGTTTCTAAATAAACCTTAATCTCGACATTATATGTATATATGTATATATATATATACAATATATATAGATACATGATTTATCTGAGGTATCTAAAATATATTATAGATACATAATTTACAATATATGTTGATACATGATTTATCTGAGGTATCTACAGTATATATATATACATGAGTTATCTGAGGTATCTACAATGTATGTAGATACATGATTTATCTGAGGTATCTACAATATATGTGGATACATGATTTATCAGATGTATCTACGATAAATATAGATACATGATTTATCTGAGGCACCTAAAATATATATAGATACATGAGATATCTGAGGTACCTACAATGTATGTGGATACATGAGTTATCGGAGGTATCTACAATATATGTGGATACATGATTTATCTGAGGTATCTACAATAAATCTAGATACATGATTTATCTAAGGTATCTACAATAAATATAGATACATGATTTATCTAAGGTATCTACAAAATGTTTGGATAGATAATCTCTCTGGGGTATCTACAATAAATATGGATACATGATTTATCTGAGGTATCTACAATATATGTGGATACATGATTTATTTGAGTTATCTACAATATATTTGGATACATGATTTATCAGATGTATCTACAATAAATATAGATACATGATTTATCTGAGGTATCTACAATAAATATAGATACATGAGTTATCTGAGGCATCTACAATATATGTGGATACATGATTTATCTTGAGTTATCTACAATATATTTTGATACATGATTTATCTGAGGTATCTACAATATATATATATAGATACATGAGTTATCTGAGGTATCTACAATGTATGTAGATACATGATTTATCTGAGTTATCTACAATATATTTGGATACATGATTTATCAGCTGTTTCTACAATAAATATAGATACATGCTTTATCTGAGGTATCTACAATATATATAGATACATGAGGTATCTACAATACATGTGGACACTTGATCTATCTGAGGTATCTACAAGAAATATGGATACATGATTTATCTGAGAAATCTACAAAATATATGGATACATGTATGATATCTACAATATGTATGGATGTAAAATGTCACTAAGGTATCTACAATTTATATGGATACATAATTGGAATGGATCCGGAAGGAAATAATCTTAAAGAAAGTTATTTACATAACACAATTCATTCACAATTGTCGTGTTCATTTTAAATTTAATGAGCACAAATGGACACAGAAGAAAGGGACGCTGTCGGTAGAAATCTACCTAATTGTCAACGTAAATATGCATTAAAATCCATTTATATTTTTAGATAACTCAAAATAACCCATCTAACACATTCTGAGGCTTGACACCTGATTGAAAACTCGCAATGCAACACCCTTTTACAAAGCATAGCAAATTCCAATTGTTGCAAAATTTAACCATAAAAATACTCACCTAGAGCTTGTGTGGAAAAAGCCAAACAACACACAAACAAAAACACCATCCTCTGAATAAGCGACGTCATTGTGACAATCTAAAAATAAATAGTCACACTTTAGTGAAACTTAATCAATGAAAAGATGGCTCTTTGAGAAAAACAAGAGAAAATAAAATAAATAAATAAATAAAAAAGTGTTAACGAATGAATAGATAAATAAATGAACTAACAACATTTAGTTATTCTCAGTTTGACATGCTCTGATATATTTACTTACTATGATATGTATTTTAAGTAAAGGAATATAAAAAAGCTTGCGATAGAAAAGCCCGTGGGGCTTTATTCCTGCCATGTATATTTTGTGATAATAACATGTATATAAATCCTTTATATTTTGCTGTGAAAACAATCTATTCTAAATTAAATAAAACAAATGCGAGTCAAGTTACATAGTACCGGTAATAGTCACTACCGTATTCCTGTGATAATACATAAGCATTTATTTTGTATTATATCATATCGGGATCTCCTACGTTAAGTATTAGTATTGATTCACCACAGATTGCAGTAAACACGCCATCTACCAATAGTCATTTTAACACAAAAGAGAAATGCTTTTTCAGCTGCATTTAGTTCAAATAGCAGCAAGCTAATGTCCGCACTACAGAAAACAGATATGGTCGTATTTTTTTGATGTTATCGCTCTTTAGCCCCACAAATGATATCATGATTTCACGGTCTGTCGGATTTGTTTGACGTGTAAACAAAAGGGAGGTGTTTTTTTAAAGCATTCTGGAAAATGAAATGGTTTCGTCAGTCGTCAATTAATGTTCTCTTTTTATAAGCTTTGCTAACCACATGCGTGCGTATTGAGGATCCTCAATGTGCAGGCGGCATTATTGCATTGGTTTGCGTTTCACCGAGCCATTAGTGAAACAATATTTAACAGAAACCAAAGTTGTGTCACGATATGCATGCAACCTACCAGTTAATATTTTGTGCATGTTTGACAAAAGAGTATACGAATACACAAGTATGTTATTACTTAAAATGTTAAAGAAATATAGTACATAAGAATCCAGATGACCAAAGAAAATTTCCAACATTTTTACAAAAAATAAATAATATTTATAAAAAAAAACGCATCCACAAAATCTGGCAGCTGTCACTTTTGAGACTATTCGAGTCATTCCATTGTTTGTTTTCATAACTCGATCGGTAATTTGTAGACGTGCGCTCGATTCGAGTTCGTTTTTCTTTCTGTCATTTATCCAAAAAATCATTAACGAAATGTTAGACCCTTACTGCTCCCAAACGGCTTTAAAAACAATATCAAAGATTTTGGCTGAGGGTAGGGGGGATCGAGGTTTCTGTTGTCCGGGTTCTCTCATGGCTAAGCGGTAACATGAAGTTGATTTGTATATGATGCATTTATATTACGTCCTGTAATTGTATTGTCTTTGTTTGTTGCCAGTTGCTTCGAGGATGGTTTCCTTCCCGCCGTCATTTGGTTGAAATAAACTTAAGTACGGCCTTACACCCCAATCATACAAACTCAAGGTTTTGTTAATACCAGTGCTGTTTTAACATAGACTATACTCAGTAAAAATCGGATGGTTTTACGGCTGACGTTTTCTGAAAGATGATACCTTTTGTAAAATATAATATCGTTTCAATTTAATCAATTACGGGCATCTTAACAACAAATGTCCGACAGAGTCTATTAAATCTGTAGAAAAAATCCGTATTAGTGTGTTTAAATTAGAACTCCCAAATTCACAAGAAATATGCGAATATCACATCGAAAGGGCTGTCTCAATGATATTTTGGTTTATTATTTTGGAAATATATGAACTATTTTATAATCTTTACACCTAGTCATTTGAGGTTTTGGACATCTTCCGGTGTTCAGCCATTGTGAATAAAATGTGCAGTGGGTTGCTCTTATATAAAAGAAAAATGAAGATTTTAATTTTATCTAACATGTATGAGCTGAATGGACTGGAGGATTTAACCCTATCATCATTACAGCTACAAACATCGAGCATCGATGGGAACTTACCTATGGTAATAACGAAGCGGTTATATGCTCAGACAATACTTAGTGCTCGTGTTTATCTTTTGGTATTATATACTGTATGTCGGTGTTGTAATATATTTTCCCCTAAAATGTGGGCTTAGAACGGAATCGTCATACAGTTAACCTCAAATGATTACAAAAATTACAGGCAAAATAATGGAGTTTGCAGCGATTCGATCCGAAGGCCGCAGCACATATTAAATTTTAAATTCCTACTGATTTCTATAATAAAAAGTAGTTCCTGAACAAAGACATTAACAACGTTGATCTAAACTTAAATGGCCCATTATTACCTCAGTGGCGACAACAGAGTTAATGGCAATATCTCCACTTATGAATAACCTTATAAATAAGGCCTAGATTACATGTAATGTAGGAATGAATTATAAGGCTATAAGAATTGACACTCTGATAGAACAAAACTACAAACTGTAGTCACTTACTGAACATGCGTGCTATAGTATATTACCAGCCTATGGTTAAAGAATTAAAACGTGTGAAAAAAATTCTGAACTATTTAAAAAAAAATCATATTATTCATATAGTCTGCGAGGTTGAACTTATAGCCACAATTTTCACACAAGCCATTTGATACAAATTAAAATAATCCACATGGAGTCCTGTATAGCCGTGGATGGATCAGCCCCGACACTCTCACTCATGTTGTTGTTTTCGTCTGATGTAAAATGTGACTTAATCTCGTCGAGGTTATATCGTTAAAAGATATTCACGAGAACAAGCGTAATGAGTTAGGCTGAGTTTGACAAAAACCGAATAAAGTCGAAAGCTAGTACATCTGAATGGAAGAGATATAAATGCTGTTGGTGTTTGCATGAAAGTATAAACATTTCTGCGCACAATCTGACGAGAAAACTGGGGACCCTGGTATATGGCATAAAAATTTATATTGTATAATTAGTTGAAATAAAACTGTCAAATAATTGCAATAAACAATTAGACTTGCACGCAGTTGAATGTTTCACACTATTAAATCATGCGAATGTTACTTACTTACATATAAGATTCTTAGTCAAAGTGAGTAACCTCTTTATTTCGTAGCTTTTGTTAATTAATAGGTCACGTGACAGGTGTCTTAATGGCAAAATCGGAGTAATCAATTTCTTACATGTTGTGTTTCATATTAATCCATGAAGCTATTTCTAATAATAACTTATGTAATTTTCGTCTCCTGATATTAATTTGGGTGGAGAAAGAACTGATGAAAACCAAATACACTCGCCTAACGTGATGTCACTCTGCAACATGCAATCACACTTTACCACACTTAGGTTATGAAAGGATATTTTTATTAATTCGATCGAAAATTAATGGGCCATGCAGAAGCATTTCTTCTTATATTTTTGATGTAGCTATTTTCCTGATCTTAGTACTCTATTCCTGCACACAAACCAAAATTGACTGATTGATTGATAGATTGGCCGGTTGATTGATTGATGGATTGATTAATTGACTTATGACAGTCAATTAAATAGAAACGGACAGTTCAAAACCATTTGCCATCTGTATTTTGTCGATATTGAATTTTAATTCATTTTCAATAACATTATCTATCTGAACTGACTAAGAAATACTCTTCTGGCTATTCAAACATATGCGCCATTCGTGACCCTTATAAAAGATTCGAACCCACGACCGTCAGAGTCAGTCACCTAGTGATTGTTGCCATACTGTTTCGATTCACGGCCTACACAGCTGTCTGAACTGTTCATAAGTTTGATAATTTCCTTTAAAAAAAATATGGTAATTTAAAAAAATTAAAATAATATATTAAAAAGATTCGGATACGGTGAAAGGGATTATGTTCAGAGTGTAGTCATTCTACTAATACATGCATTACTGCACAGCTAGTAACTTATGCTGACACGTTTTATAGACAAAGAGTTCGAGTTACTTGTTTTAGGAAGTACAACACAAGGACCAAACTTTCCAAGAACACAAAGGTCTCGTGACCATGTTAATACAACGAGTTAATGCCATACAATACCTCCTATAACTGGCTTTCTGTATGCTCCGCTTTGTAATTTAGTATAAATGTCGAAATGACCTTGATAATCTGAAATGAAAAAAAAAAAATTGTCATGTTGAAATATTCTTTATAACATGTCTATATGTAAGTATATTGTTTCTCAGTCAGTTAAAGCGCTGACCCTGCTAGGGTTCCCCTTGGTGGAAAGCAAAACTTTTTTCACAACAGTACAAATATAATGCAATATAATTTAAATTTAAGTCAGCACAACGCAAAATTAATTTTAAAATAAAACGAAAAGCCACATAGCTTATTTATAATGATATTATTTTGAATAAATTTAAACAACACCATTTTATTAACATTTGGTTCATCTTGACATACACTAAAATAAATCAATTAGCAAAATATAATATAGGTAACTCCAAAATAGTTAACATAAAGCTTGAGAAAATATCAATCAGCCGAAGAAAGCCATAAAATAACATTAAGGTAGTATTAGCAAGCAAACATACCGAATAGAATAATTTCTTTTCTTAATGTTCAGCGTCACATCACTGCATCCCCATGAAACAATAATACGATTGGAGCCAGAAGTGCTCCTTGTGTTGTCCCGGTATTGTAGCGCTAAGTTGATAAAATGCTGGTTTTCAATAAAAGGCGTCGTTATATATGGGCGCAAATCCCGCCATGCTAGCAGTGAATACAACCGAAAATCTTTTCCAACACGCAACGAAATACTTTGGCTATTTTTAAAACAACAACCTTAACACAAAAAACTAATATACGTTAGCTGATTTAAAGCCGTGCATCTGAACCGGAAAACGAGAAAGGCTGCATTTAGCACTTAATCTCCCAAATGCCTAACACTATTCTAATATGTTCTTACAGACTCATAACACTAATTAAAGCAAAATAATATTGTATAACAGATAAAAAAGCGTGATTCATTAGGAGTATGAAAAGTGTTATTATTAAAATTTATAGAGCCCCATAGGACGTCAGGAATACGGGGTTTTCAATATTTCTAAAATGCCAAAATTGTGGGCACTTATGAATTGTTCCTAAGCAGCGACAATACATTACAAAATAACAGTTAAATATTTGTTCGTGTTAAAATTTTGTGTCGTTCGATGCTACAAGTTGCCCAACAGCCATTGTTAAAACACCAAGTAAAGACAAATGCAGATAGCCTTAAAATTTATATGTTTTACAAACATATTCTATTCGTGAATTCATGTTTTACTGGTATTAATTTGTTGATAAAGCGTATGATTGTTTCGTCAGCGTTGGTTAAATGTTTAATAAAGTGTAGCCTTGGAGATAAGATATTATCAGCTTTGTTCCAGTTGTTGTGTAAATATACTATATTTCGAAACACGAGACTAAATCGAACGTCTTAATTGTATCTGATAGAATCAGTTGGTGTAATATATATTTAATTAAATTCCATCGTAAGATTTAGCGTTTATTAAAAGAGGGATAAGTTGAGATAAAATCTATCATTATTCGATTGCTGACGTGTAAAGGAATAAACCTGATTTCATTTCATAAAGACACCCAGGACTATCATGTCGCGGATGGTACATTTGACACTTATCCATGAGAGAGTATAGATACATATCGGTAGAATCGCCATGTAATTGAAATACCCTTTAGATTCACGTCCATCAGCACGAAATAAATTAACCAATATATACCATATATTCCATATGCGCTGTTTTCTTGTAATTATGGGGTAGCCTAAACTCTTCTTCATTAATAAAGGTACATAAAACATATCCGGACACCTGGCAACCCTATATCGTTTGAAATGGAGAAAATTAAATTTGTTAAGAGATTCTGCAGAAAGCAGCTACACTTATTTGCTGCCTTCTTGTCCTTTATAGCCGTCGGCTCAGCTTATACCTGGATGTATACTGCTCACGGATTCAATAGTGAGTCACACGATATGACTCTCACAATCGCGCTGCTGTTTTACGATGTTTTCCCCCCTAGTTTTCTCCGTTTTTCCAGTATAAGGAACGGTGAGAAATTGGAAAACTGTCGTCCTATAAGTGAAATACCCTTGACTAGGACGTAAACCCAAATCAAACAAATACATAAATAAATTAATAGTATTTATCGCGCATCACAGCGCAAGTAATATTTTAACCATTAGTCCTAATGTTGAGTGGGGGGTGGTGCTATAAACTGTGAGAGTAATAAAGTCGTAGAGTTTATCTTTGGAGCTGGCAGTGTTTTACTTTTCTTAAGGTTCTTTGTTTTAAAATAAATTCAGTTCTGAGAAAAAAACGGTCATAAATATAGACATGTCATTAGATAGACAGATAGAATTGATTGGTGTACATAATGAATAAAATGTCAGAGAGCTACTGTGTTAAGTCCCATAAATCTAACAAACACAACTGCGCCGGTAAACGAGAATGACATGTAGGTGGACACAATCGACTCCCAAACACTTAGTTAAAAGTTTAAAGCGACAGTGGACTTCATCGGAAAGGTCGCACCAACTTTACCCAGAACCAAATAGTCTGAATAGGAGTATATATAATCAGCCGTAAGAAGATGTTTACGAAACACTGTAACTTAAGGGATTATTAAGGCAAAATATAACATTTTTTTTAAGAATTAAAGGGAAATAATCTTTGTATTCTGTCTACAATAAACGTTCTGTCTGTTCCAGCGTGAAATTGGTGTTTAACACCGGCAATTGTTAGATTTTTTCATTTTCGTGTTAATCGCCAGATCAGTCAAGTGAAGGTCTATATCGCCTCGTGTTTCGGCGCCACACATATCAGCTTGTCCTTGTATTTGAAGTAAGACTTGTGTCAGGCGAAGAGATCTTACGATATGTTATCTGTTTAATTACATCAAGAAAAGAAGGGTGGTCACTTTTAGACGTTTACACGTGTGAAATACTTGAGATCAAGAGCAGGAAGATATATTGGAAAATAAAATGATTCCCTTGAGGCCTATGTGCATACCATAGTTACAGGAGGGTTTTATTTTTGCACCTTATTTTGGACACACTTGTGCATAATAAAGTACTCTGTTTGTCGAAAAAAGTCAGTGAAAAAAGTCATTTTACACAGTTCATCCAGTTAATGTACAGTCGTTACATGTAAATCTACAAATGAAATTCTTATGAATACTTATCACCAACTATGGATGTGTTACTTTACAACGGCTATTATTGTTAGTGTCGAGGACTAATGCAACTTACACTCATGACTGTAATCCAACACCAGGATCGTCCACATACACAATAAGTCAATGCAAATTAACATGGAAAACAGACATATTTTTTTACAGCCACAATAGATGTTACAATTTACATCACTTAAATGTAAATGTAAAACAACAATTATTTTTCGCAGTGTAGAACAATATGTGGTGGTACATGGCTGGGTCTCTCGAGTTGGGAACTGCCCCTGGGCGACGATTCAACGAGGAGGAAAGAATGATTTTTTTGGCGAGGTAAAACGTAACACGGATTTAATAATAATTTTATTATTCAGAGACAAGCCTTATTTCTAAAGGTTTCGTACGGCTAGACGTCGTATCTCTATTGTCTGTTCATACAGTTAAGTAAGATACGTATTCGCATCGTCCCCGCCCTTTCCGAGTCAGTGCTGCTTGGAATCTGGCGGCTCATATAAACTCATTGGCAAATTGATAGCCTACCATTAAAGGTATATTGTTGAAAAATGCTGAGTTAATACCGCGTGTTTGATGGTGATACAGAACATGTGACATCTAAATGATGTCATCCAAATAAACTAGTACATGGGTAACCACACTTGACACTAAAAGTTCATCTAACTATATATGGATACAAGTAAGATTGCATCATTCGTTTCTCTGTGGGAAAGTCGTGACCAGGCATACTCTCAGTGAGGTCATTTATTAAAGCTTAGTTTGGCTATAGCAAATCTCTTTGTTACACTTTACGCAGATTAAAAAAAATAGCCATAAACATCTGTCCAATTTTCTTTTTTTGACGCATACTTTATCATGATTTCTTACACTACACTGTTAGAAGAACTAGCATGGTCGCCAACACCACCGAAACCCGGTCGGACCCCGTTCGACCAGCAGAAACCTGGTCGCAAACCCCGACCAGCAAAAACCTGTTCGTTCTTCATCTGATAAAAGGCCCGACCAGGTTTTCTTGTTCAAAAGAATGGGTCGACCATATAAAACCTTGTCGCTTGATCAGGTTTTTTTCTGGTCGCTGGTATAAGTAGAATTTGAAGAACGACCTGGTCTTTTCCTGGTCAAAGTTGTATCAACTATATAAATCCTGAAACCTCTTTTCACTAGGGTTTTCTTGGTCTCTGATATAAATAAGGCTTGAAGAGCGACCAGGTTTTTTTCTTTGCTTATCTTAACAAAATTTATTACCAAGGTTTGTTTGATCTAAAGGTAATACATCAGTTTTTCATGGCCAAACTCAAAATATTTGGCCAATTATTGTTTTTTTTTAATTTGATAAAATGTTGAGAATGAGAACAACTGCCTGTGACTTTTACAACCAAGGAGTACAAATCATAGTAAAAAAATGCTCAACACATATGATTCTTACTACCTGACCCTTACAATTCTTTGAAGGTACCTTCCACTTGAAATTAGAATACATGATCGACAAAAAATTAACCAGGAAAAGCTGTTCGAAACTCAGTTCGACCAGGAGCAAACTGATCGAAAGTCACCTCTACCAGTAAAAAACTGGTAAAAAATCCGACCAGGTTTTTCCTTGTCGATCACGACTGAACCAGGTTTTTTGTGATCGTTTTGCCGCCCTACCGCATTGAAACCTGTTATGTAATACTTACGCTAGACGGCGTCCAGGACAGACTCGTCCCTTTTCTGATGTGTCTGCTACACTTGACATTACAAGTATTAATTGAGTTCTAACGTATGTAGTGTTTATTTCTTATTAGCAATGTAAGTGCATCACTGATACACGTAACAAAACCCACAAATTTGTGGAAGCTTGCCCAGACACAAGTGTATTTTCATTCATTTTTTCC
>JARFOD010155888.1:0-12244 GCA_031763545.1 Mopalia muscosa | reverse complement strand
CAATTTCTTTGACTGAATTGGGAAATAGCCATACGTCTACAAAACCAAAATTATCTAATAGAAATTTTTCTGAAAATACCCAGTGTTGATACCCATGTAATAACTGTTCTACTGTTAACAGAATCTTTAACCTTAAACCAAAATTTAATAAGTCTTATAACATGTATAAAGTATAACGGCATCCTTCCCAATTCCCATATACAGCTGCACTGTTTTTAGATGACTTAACTGTAAATATATTTTTACAAAACTTAAGGTGGGCTCTTTCAATAACCTTGTTGGATATTGAAACCCATATTTCACATACGTAGCTGAGAACTGGTCTTAATTATAGGTCCATTTTCCTCTCGATTTAATTAAACAAGCAACTGATCTTATCTTGCTCATGGGGTGGTGAGCGGCGGGGGTGTGGGAGGGTGGTGGTGGTTTAGGAGGAGGACATTGATTAGATCTGTTCATGGGGGGGGTGAGCGGTGGGGGTGTGGGAGGGTGGGGGTGGTTTAAGAGGAGGACTTTGATTAGATCTGTTCATGGAGTAAAGATTATGGCACCCTAAAATGATAATGCTACTTCCATAGCTTTGCAGCCTTCTGGCTAATTGCAGTTTGTTTAAGAGTAACAATGCTGCATTGGAAGAAAATTAACTTTCTAACAATATGGAAACATTATACATGTTAGTTGTGTTATTGCTAATTATTGTTGGCGTACACCGCCGGTATATAAGTGAAATACTCTTAAGCACCACGTATAACACCAATCAATCAATCAATCAATCAATCAATCAATCCATTGCTTTGCAAAATAAGATGTGATTTGTCTTCCTATTACAGGATTCACTTTGATGTTAAACCAATTTGAAGTAACGAGACATTATATCGCTATTAGGACTTCGTTACGCAAAACGTTAATTCACAAATACTACCATCAAAATAATTAATGAATCTAAATAGGTTCCTCATATACAGACAAGTCATCTAACCCTTGCTCAGTAGTCCTTGGCAGCGTTCTATTTATATATTAATAATACATTCTTGGTATATGCAATTCCAGCATCCTAATGGAATTGTCAATAAATAAGTAGAGACCACTTAGCCTTGTACTGAGAGCTCCGATTATTAATTAACTCTGGTTCATTTAATAGTGATTGGTCTTTGCATGAACCCTGAACACATCCAAGAGAAACAGTGTATTCTACGGGGTACCTGGATCGAAACCACTTCTAATAATATACTAAACGACATAAGTGCTAAACTAGTGTAATAATTGTGTAAAACTATGTCAATTATATACTTACAGTCACTCATAAAAATTAAATTGTATGATACACATCGATCCGTTTAAGAAACTAGATAAACGAAGTCGCTAGCAATATTGTCAAACAAGACCTTCAATGAAAGTGACTGTGTAGAACTGTCGCCAAACGGGATTTGTTTGTTTGTCTGATTTTGGTTTAACGCCTTACTTAAGGATATGTTACTCATACGTTGGCGTGCCAACCCAATGTGAGGAAACCACCCTCGGTACTTCGGGCAAAAAAGACCAGACATGACAATACACGACGTATACAAAGACACGAAAAACAGATCAGATTCGTCGGAGAGCACCAAGGTGACATGAAGCTCCCTCCAGCGACCCGCCTAACGGTAGAAAATTCTTGGGTCTTTCGTTTTTGTTTAATTCAAATTATTAAACATCTCGAGTCCCTTTTCGTTGTTTGTCTGGTTTGGGTCTGGCTTTATAAAGTAGAAATATGGACCTATAGTAGCCGGTGTATATTTTTTTAGCCGTGCCATTTCAATTCAGCGTAATCTATATGCTTATTTAAACGTTCTACGATGTTCTGTCAATCAACAGCACCAGGAAAACTTAGTCATTCCAAGCCTGCTGTGTCTACCTTCTTAACACGCGCATAGATTTCTATTACTGGATGCCAGGATCGTCACAAATACCGGTGGTCCTTTTCGATTGATTGATTGATGTTTACGCTGTGCTTTAGGGTATTTAATTTCTATAACGGCGGTGTAAAGGCATCATTGTTACTCTTCAAACAAACTCCCCTTAGCCAGAGGGAGGTCGTTGTCGAAGGCTGCTATTATGTGGATGGGCTCTATAATGCAGTGGACACTCTGTAACTTATATTCGTTTCTATTATATTCTATCATTATTGTCACAGGTAATACATGTTACTACAGTCTTTAACGGGAGATTAAGTACACAGCGGTTACTCTTTTACGCTTTTAATTAGACCTGAATGATTTAACCTTTCGGCCAATGGTTGGTCATTGGTTATTGTCGTCGTCATGTTTTTTTTCCATACGTCGTATATATTACCAGAAGTCCAGTATCCAGAAATGTGCAACTCACAAATGAAGTCGTATATCAATCAGAAAAGCCTTGTGTAAAAGTCAACACGTCTATATTGTTACTCCCTGTCTTACATTGGGGTGCATTTTCAATAACTGGAAACTTCACTGTATGCATGGACAGAGCTATTTCCCCTGCAAGAACAGAGTTTCCTCCCCTTGCATTCGGGTAAAATGGCGACCCGATCGGTAAATGATTGTTTTGCTCGGTATTTCTCAAAATGAGATCGATTTTGTAATACACTGCCGTTAACATAAGTTGTGAGTACCATGACAACGCAGAATAAAAAAATCTTGGACTTAATATATCTTAGATGCCTCAGAGAAAAAATACGAGACCAGTCAGTGTTAAGATGTAACAATGAAGGGGTTTTTATGTCACGCTTGGTTGACGCAGTGCAGGTAGTAGGCCAATACTCAACAAATAAAACAGTTGTTTACATCTTTTTGATAAAAACTAAACTTTTAATATATTGACATATTTTAGCATTTAATTTTCAGTTCAATTTGTTTCTCTTTTGATGCTCACTGCCAAGGGGACAACTTTGCTGGCGAAGTTTTCGTCGTGGTTGCTTAAACAGATCGGTCTGTATCGTGAGGCTAATTTTCATGAATTATTGTAAATAGCTTCAAACATAGTTTTAAACACATTTAAACTATTATATTTACAAATGTTTTTAATACTTATGTAAGTCCTATTCGGTTCATTTTGTTTCTCTTTTTGATGTTTCGTTACCTAGGATGCTTCAGACTGGAATTATCTCTTTAATATAAAATATGGATATAAATTGACAATATGTTCACGCCACAGCGTAGATGAAATACTGCTGAATGTGGCGTAAAACACCAATCAATCAATTAATTAAGCAAATCATTTTACTGACTGGAGTCGCAAAAAAGTCCACAAATATGTATGTATAAAGAATAATTAGATCTTAGTATGTATATTCCTGGTTGTTTGTACTGATGTATTTCAACGTACAATGCAAGATTGCCATAAAACAATTACACCAAAGGACCGAAGGGTATTTTCGTGTTTATGATTTAGAAATGTTGAAACTTGTGCTGCATGAAAGTATCCATAACCGTAATTTTAGAAATCATATTAATCGTTCGCGAAAACTACGGCACGAATGTCAAAGTAGCCTTTAACTGTTGAACTATTAATTTATTTGAAAGATCGAGATTGGATGTTTGAATTATTAATAATTATTAAAGTTATTGATGGAAGCTGGAAGCTTGTCGTTGTTACAGCCGTCTCTCGTATGTGACCAGAACCCTTATACATTTTCATTATTCTTACAAAATGATGAAGATATTACTATTAAATGGAAATAAAATTTACTCGGTTTAAACATACTTTCTCAAACGCTCTCACTTGCTGCATTATACCAAGAATAAATTAGATCGACGCAACTTAGCAGACTATTGCAACTCAAATTTAACGACAAATTTCAGCTCACCATAATAGTGTGTACAGGTTTATTTGTTCAGTCCAACTCTAGCACACGAGCGGAATCAAATATGGACTTTTTGACAAGCTAAACGTTAACCAGGCATAATTTTTCTCGAAGCATCTGTATTGTTCGCCTTTGCTATTACATAACAACATTTGACCAGCGGCTACAAAATTTTAGTTTTTTGGTGGAAAATTTTTTAATTTCAACACTCAGTGTATGATGATGACAACTGTATACGTTATGTTTAGAGCCCTTGTAGGTCTTCGACATGGTCATATTATGTAGCTCATACTATCTGTTCACTCCTCTTAACATCTCTCTTTACTGGCATAAAACGTGGTTTATCCGCCAATGATTCTCCCCTGATAGTTTCAATATACTCATTTAGATTTGTTTAGTGCGTACTTTAATAATTTATATATATGGACATTGGATTGAATTTATTAAGATGATGGCATATTACTGGCAGTGTTTTATTGACTTCTTTCAGAAAATAGGTTCTCCTATATCGTAATCACCTCAAGATATAATGTTCTAGAAACTGTTAATCCCAAGACTTTTATAGTTCAATCCCCATAGAGCTTTCTGATCAGTGATCATCCTGTGGCTGAACAAAACCAAGTTTTGTCCCAGAGAAAGCGTATTCTACGGGGTAACTATTTAATTCACACAGCTAGCATTGTGGTAGAAACACAATGTTGAATATTTTCTTGTATAAAACGTATGACAAAAATCCTAAATTATGACTTGCATTCTAATTTATTCACATAAGACTATGACAGTCAGAAAAAACTATCCCCAAATTGATCCCAAAATATTAAATAGCCATGGCAACTCCCTCCAATGTCCACACAGAGAATCCGAGGCCCCGCATATGCTGCGGATTTCATACAGCAAACGGACATCCATAAAACCCGTCTGTATAATATTGTCACAAAACACTTTGAAGATCACTAATTATACAACGTCTATTACCCAAACTTTTAGAACTTAAAAATATGGTTCTTGGAGAGTTAGGATGGTTCTGTATGAAATCAGAATTATATGTGGAACCATTACGACAAAACCGGCTCTTTGATATAAAAATATAGGGTTAAATATTTAGAACAGTTGCTGTGAAGGTTCCATACAGAACCAAATGGATGACCTCGCGCCCTGTTGTAGTACTGCGTCTCAACATTGCTTGCACATGTCGAAGATTTCTGTTGACGAGACGGGGGCTGTCGGCCGTTTGTTATTATCATTTTCAGTATGCCTTTCCTTACTTGCAGGTGTCCGTCGTAGTGCATACGCTATATTACTACAATCACAACATGTCACACCATATTTTATTTATGCCGGTTTGTCTTAACTCGAGTTGATTCTATGTTTACAACAAGCTCGTGTTGTCTGGGTTCATGGGACAAATGAACCAGCGACCTTTCATGAACCCCAGAATCCTGGTCCGTGTTGTAGACAAAACATTGGGGAGCTTTTGTGATCTCATTTTTTGCAGATTGGGTATCTATGTGTATTATAATTTTATCCGATTTGGTAATTTGTTACTTGATATCGGCAACTAAGTTCGTTTTAAATCTTAATCTACTTCAATTAAACCTGGAGAACACACAACGAAAGAGCTATATGTGTAGTCCTAGTTTATTTCACTACCCGTGTGCTGTCAGTCTATATCCTCAGAGTTTTAAACACCTTTAACCAAATCTACGACAACGGTTGATTACATATAAAGCTTATAATTATTTATTTACAAAATACAATAGATTGTTTTGCCATTTAATCTCTGGCATTTGATTATATTGCGATCATTCGTGATTTTCTTTTGTAAACCCGTAGTTCAACCATGCATGGGAAATAATCCTTTGTCAAGTATTAAATAAAATCGAACAAAATATGGAAAAAGTGTTTTAACACAGATCATGTCATCCTAATTTAGCATCACACAATACGAATTTTACAATATGCGATGGTCAGGACAAACACGTCAAAATAAATACAAATAAATCAAGAAGTTGTTATCCATACAAAGTTGTTCCTTGCCTTAAAATACAATTCAGTTGATTAATATTGGTATTTTACTGTGAAGAGGTAATCTCATCCAAGACAAACAAAGTCTACCCATAGTTACCAAACTATTTTTGAGAATTACTGCCTCCATAAGGATTGGTCCCAGAAAGCAAATGTTTTTGCCTCTTTGTTATAGTTTTACACATTAACCGTATAAAAATGTGTGACAATTAATTTGAACTGAAGCCAAGCCAAAGTTAATTAAATCAATTTGATTTTATTATCATTAAAAGGGCCTTCACTACATGTGTTTTGTATTTCCTTTGCCAGTTGCGGAAAAAAAAGTAGTAGAGCTTTGATCATAGAGATGTTTCTGCTGGGAATGTTAACCGAGATCTATTAACACTTTCAGCGACTATCAAATATCATCGCTTCGCTTTTATTTCACCCTGGGATGTTAACAAACACATCAAAGAACAAAAAGACTTTATTTACTGATCTGTTTAGCAATCAAAGGCAGGGTTTTCTGTGTTACATAACATATGAAAAAACACCATGGGAACTAGATTATGCAATTATGTTGAAATAACTTTTATAGACTTTATAATATCTAACGGATCTGATGAATTGTTTATTGGATTAAAGTTCGGGATGTATACTCCAAATTGATCATAATGGCCACAACGAAATATAACGATCGTATACTAGCTTACAAACAATATTTAATACAAAAAAAGAATGGAATGAGATCTAATAACACTTAATATATACAATAACACAAATGTCGTCATCTCTGTTCTATGCGATCTTGTTGAAATTAAATTAGTCGTTTCCATATAAAAACAAAATGAACATTAAATGCTCAGTTACTGTATAATGAAGGAACCTGAAACTCTGCAAACAATCAAGAAAAGGATAAAATATCCTGAATATAGTTTTCATGTGAGATTTAAACACTGAGTTGTGGAAGTCCGTCACACACCAGAGAGAACAAATACTCTATTGATTATACGTAGATTGATAAATTAGAGCACCGCGGTTCCAGAATCTATCATTTAGTCAAATCAGTTGATTAAAAGACGTTGTTTTTGTTTGTATGAAACAGCTCTGCTAACCTGTTCGCTGGTCCGATCCTGAGAGTTTATTATTGACAGGATGAGATCCCTCTTTGGGCCGATCTTCAGAGTTCACTTTCGACAGGATAGATATTCTTCTGTGGACCGATAGTCAGAGTTATCTATTGACAAGATAGAGAATCCCCTATGGGCCGATCTTCAGAGTTCAATATTGACAGGATATATATTTCTATGTTGTCAAATACACAGAGTTCACTATTCACAAGAGAGAGATTCCTCTGTGGCCGATCATCTGAGTTCACTATTGACAGGATAGCGATTACTCTGAGGGCCGATCTTCAGAGTTCTCTATTGATAGGATAGACTTACTCTGTGGGCCGATCTTCAGAGTTCTCTGTTGATAGGATAGATATTCCCCTGTGGTCCGATCGTCAGAGTTCGCTATTGAGAGGATAGACTTACTCTGTGCGTCGATCCACAGAGCTCACTATTGATAGGATAGAGATTCCTCTGTGGTCCGATCCTCAGAGTTCACTATTGACAGGATAGACTTACTCTGTGGGCCGATCTTCAGAGTTCTCAATTGACAGGATAGAGAATCCCTTGTGGGCCGATCTTCAGAGTTCAATATTGACAGGATATATATTTCTCTGTCGTCAGATACACAGAGTTCACTATTCACAAGATAGAGATTCCTCTGTGACAGATCCTCAGACTTCACTACTGACAGGATGGGCGATTCCTCTATGGGCCGATCATCTGAGTTCACTATTGATACGATATAAAATCCCCTGTGGTCCGATCGTCAGAGTTCGTTAATGACAGGATAAATATTCCTCTGTGGTCCGATACACAGAGTTCACTGTTGACAGGATGCGATTCCTCTGTGGGCCGATCCACAGAACTCACTTTTGACAGGATAGAGATTCCTCGGTGGGTCGATCCTCAGAGTTCATTATTGACAGGATAGACTTACTCTGTGGGTCGATCTTCAGAGTTCTCTATTGATAGGATAGAGAATCCTCTGTGGTCCGATCGTCAGAGTTCACTATTGACAGGATAGAGACTCCCGCCTGTGGTCCGATCGTCAGAGTTCGCTATCGACAGGATAGTTCGCTATTGACAAGATAGAAATTTCTATGTGGGCCGATCATCTGAGTTCACGATTGACAGAATAGAGAGTCCCCTGTGGTCCGATCGTCAGAGTTGGCTATTGACAGGATAGATATTCCCCTGTGGTCCGAAACACACAGAGAGATTGACAGGATAGAGAATACCCTGTGGGCCGATCATCTGCGTTCACTATTGACAGGATGGAGAGTCCCTTGTGGTCCGATCGTCAGAGTTCGCTATTGACAGGATAGATATCCCTCTGTGGTCCGATACAAAGAGTTCACTATTGACAAGATAGAGATTCCTCTGTGGACCGATCATCAGAGTTCACTATTGTCAGCAAAGAGATTGCTCATCGAGTTGACCCTCAGCGTTCACTATTGACAGCATAGAGATTACTGTGTGGGCCGATCCTGAGAGTTCACTATTGACAAGATAGAGCTTCCTCTATGGGCCGATCCTCAGAGTTCACTATTGTTAGGATAGCGATTGCTCTGAAATCTTATTATCCAAATAATCATTTTAGGGTCTTATGGTCTTACATAGAATTTGGAAATCGACATTTTGGCAACTAAACAATCATTGTACCCACTTACTGTTATGCACTTAAGACAAATAGCCTGAATTCTTCGTTTGTTTACGCTTCACCTAGATGTATGGAGTGGTTTAATTTGTGCATAATATAATAGCAGATAACAACCGGTGACTTTAACGTTCATTAACGTCTAAGTTAGTCCTCTTCGTTCCGACAAAACAAAACATTGCACGAACGAATAGGTAATGTAAAATCAGTCAAAAGTTTGCCTAATGTAAATTAGCCGTTGGTTGTTCATCACAATCACAAGTAAATGTAATGCTCAAATGTTAATCGCTTCTTTACTTTTATATTAATTTTCCTTCAAGACACGTCTCGTTCTCAAAATGCACTTCTGTTCGAGTTGAACAGCCTATTAAGAGAGGCGAACTTCCATCATTCTCGGTTTCAGTTGATTTTTATTGTAAATTTTTCGCCGTTAGCGTCACGGTGGCTATGATATCAGAAGTACGCTGTTTAAGAGTACATTCCTCCTGTCCTTCGGTGTTTCTGTTGGCAATGATTCCGGTAGGTAGCTGCACTGTAGTTCCTAAATAATTAGCAGTTATTATTTTAATCATAGTTTATGGTTATTATATCCAAATTGTTTACTCTAATGACGAGGATTTCAATATGTATATGGATAGTGGTAGTGATATCATGAGTGTACAGGAAACAATTTTGAAAGAGCCGTACCTTTCAATCAGACTTGACAACTGGTAAGGGGATCTCGTCACATTCATTAAGACTGGTACACGGTCGCCTGGCTAAATGCTCAAAATAGAGTCTTATGAAAATGATAACTAGTGTGTTTCATAACCTGCGTATATAGTATAGTATAGTAAGTTCAGATAGGGACAAATCCATATATTTAGTAAATTTTTATTTCTTGCTTTATTGTTTATTCATGTTTACTCCTTGACACTAAATGAGTCTCAAACTTTATAAATAAGATAAAAAAAAATATTATTTTTTCAATAACGTATTTTATTTACTATCAAACACTTACAAGCCAGGCGACCGTGGACTGGTTTATCTTACAGTGCTACAAAACTTACCAACATAAAGTAATTTGAGTGTCTATGCATTAGCATTTTCATGAAGAGTGAAACAAATTTGTACAATTTATATAATTCATGCATACGTCTTTGTCGTAATGATTTGAGAATTTGCCGTCTTGAGTGGTGATTTCAATGAACATTATTTATTGTGTGTAAGCTCAGTCACCGACTGTAAAGGTAACACTTGTAGTCAAGAACTTAAGAACGATTTGGTCATGTTAAACGGTGGCACTGAAGACCGTGTGAAAATTCGATCTGCTAACATATTGTGTTTAGATCTGTCCTTATGAAGCATGTAAATAAGTACGGTTTTCAATTGGGTTACTGATCTGTCTTCACCTTGTGTAAGTACCTATTACGATTTAGGCGGTTCACATGCACCAGGGCTATTCCGTTAGTTTAAATTCTAATGAGACTACGTCCAGATGGAAAATTATGCATGCAAATTGGAATTATTTTTCAAATGAATGTCTTATGTCTTTAATTACCGATTCTGTTTATTCTGATATAGATGTGTTTAATCACAAAATTGCGGGCTGTTTTCATCTGGCTGGTACAAAGTCTATTTCCACAATATTCCATATGCCTGGTAAGAAGAAATTTAAGAAAGTAATAAAGCTGCCTTTATCGTGACATCTAACATTACGAGAAGAATAAAGCAATTGGTCAAGGACTAATAAAACTTGGGTAGAATTGTTTAGCCAATTTTTACACGACTTGAAAATTATGCAGCCCTACTGAATACTGGTAATTGTTTTGCCATGCATATTGAAATTACATAACCACATGAAACACATGTCATCTTTAAATCGCAAATTCTAGAATATATATTTATAATGTTGAGAAAGAAAATGTGGCTTGCCTCCATCGGGATTCGAACTCGGGGTCCTGGCTAGCAGAACTAGCCCTGGAATTTAATATATTGTGGAATCGTCCGTCACAATTTAATATCAGCAAATCACCGAAAGAATTAACAATGAGGAGTCCCACAGAAGCAACATCAGGGGTGGGGTTTATTATTTTTCAACGTATTTAGGTGAAAGAGGGTGAGAAATTTTTACTACATGCAACTTGGAGACCTGGTTAACACCACATTCAGACAAAACAAGCAAAACATTTTTTTCTGTGTTGATGTTCTAAGTCGCATGTAGTAAAAATTTCTCACCCGGTCATTTTACACAGATAACTCGGAGACATGGTTAACACCCAAATTCGGACAAAACAGGCAAAACATTTTCTTGTTTGTTCATTTTCTGAGTTATCTGTGTTTTTATTGGACAACTGAAAATGTGACCTTTCGTGAACCCCAGTAAGCTTGACCTAATTGAACAGTATAAGTAGAGTTATCGCGTTAGATCTCATTATAGCGACAAACAAAACACCGGGGGTGGGGGAGGGGGCGATTTGGAGATCCGATTTCAAATAGATTCGTCGTATTTCTATATTGGGTAACATTTGTCATCCCAAAACTCAAAGACAGACAATCAGTCTAGCTAAACGAATCAACGTGCCAATAGCGATGCTCAACGTACAATATTGCACAAATTTGCATGTGAGATTAATACAATTCAGGTCAGACTTGGTAATAATAACTAAAGGAATGAAGGAATGAAAAATATGGCCAGTTTATTGCCTTATTTTAAAAGCGTGTGACAGAGACAGTATCATTTATCTATAGATCTTGCTTTTAATTATTTATTTCATAGATGAATGGCTGTGGATCACGCAATTTGAACCAAAAATAACTGATTTGGTTTTTGGGTTGATTTCTGGTTTTATTAGAATAAAACGTCCCAACACAGATTTGTGTGACCATAGTACAGCGCTAGACATAGTCCCTTTTGTTGATCCTATAGTTTCCTTGCTTGGGTAATTCTCGAGGACAATTGCGCATTGTCTAAGATAACCTGAGTGTCTGCCAGAATACAATGCAGCGTCTCTTGTGTCCTTTTAAAAACCGCCGTAAAGTCTTTTATGCTATTTCTAATTACAGTGTGTCAACAACGCGCTTTCGATTTTTAGTCCGCTAGTGTGTAAATGTCTGAGAGAGTCAACATATTTGTTGTATGCTGAGGGTACACAGTTTTAATCAGCCATGTTTGTGCGTTTCCTCTGGATTTCCTGGCTGTCAACAGAATGTAATCAAATGGATTTGTGGATTAATTTGCCTCATGTTTGGTGACAATTTTCGATCCGTAAGCATACGTCAATTGTCGAATAGTAAACTATACTGGATGCGTGTACGTATCGTGTGTGTTTAAATGTCCTTTGCCCAGTGACACATATTTTTTTAGTGCTGTATGCTGAACACGATTATATCCTGTTAAAAGCAGCAGGCCGTCTCCTGAGAAACGATGCCAAAGAACACAATCAATAACACATAGATATCAAAATTCAAAAGAAACTCCGTATATGTTCCAAATAAAGTACATGGCTTTGCAGTGAGATTTAACCTAAAGGAAAAACGAAAGCATAGAAAGTTTCCAGAAACTATGTTATTCCGAATTTTCAAGCTAGATGAAGGTAAAACAGATAAGTATGTAAGATATATATATATATATATATATATATATATATATATATATATATATAT
>JARFOD010155877.1:0-12244 GCA_031763545.1 Mopalia muscosa | reverse complement strand
GGTGGTTTTTACGAGGTTTCCTCTCGGTTTTCCACCGTAATAAGGCTGTGTGAAGTGGACAATCCGTCATCATATAATTTAAATACCCTTGAGTACCCCCCAGTCACCAAAATGCCATTGAAACCTTCAATATTGACTGATTAGTCCTACATGTGTTGTAATCCCCTGACCATAACAAATCTGTTAAATTCAGTGAAGAAATCTTCGCCAAACCTCCTGAGCCAGGAGTGGGATTAAAGAAACTATCCTTTTTTTTCAATTATGAATTACTTGAACAAATTACAAATAATAATGGATCTGCTGTTATTGGACAACCTTGCCAGTTCAGAAAAACCATCTTAAAAGGGACAACCTGGATTATTTGTTCTTTGCTTGTTGTTCTACACCAGTCTTTATTTTTTCACTTTCTCGATACTTTTATAAATTCACTTATGGCGGTTAGCCAGCCCAATGGAAGGAAACCTCACTTCCCGTCTGTGTTAATTCCATGATGAAAGGAAGCGACATGCTGTTATAAAGCCTTGTAATATAAGCAGAGGCATGTAGAACATTTCCAGGTGCAATAACAAAACAAAAAGTGTGAGTCAATTGAAGTGACAACACTTTTATGTGTTATTTCATCATCATATGAATAATGTGTCCATGTCTCAAATGTGACAGCAGACCAATGGTGTAGTCGGAGAATGCCGCTAATTGTTCTGTGATAGGCTCAATCTCTGGCTGAGAGGAGAGCCTGTGTCAATTAGAACTAGATTTCATTTTTGATTGATTAATTATTGTTTTATGTCGTACTTAAGGATTTTACACTTATATGATGGCAGGATTTCATTTTTGAAGGATTAAATACATTTGTAACAAAGTCACTATTACAGAGAAATAGGGACTTTGATTATGAGCATTGACCTGTTATTGTGTTGTTAATAGAGGACTACCTGTATAACATAAATAATAAATAGGTGCTTCCCCTTTACAGGTCTCAATTTCAACATGTGTGTTTAAGACTTCTGATTGGTTCACTTGGTTTCTGTCTCCTCTCCAGCAGCTTGTCTTTATTATTCAGCACGAAAACAATATGTACATTTTAATCCTCAAAGTTAATGAAACGAACTACACAACAAAGATTTTAGCTAGAAATAAATTTTTATTCTTGTAAATAATGTAATTAATAAAACTTAATTTAACTAGTTTTATATCTCTTGCATATCACAGACACCGAATAGAAAAAAAACAAAACATAACAAAATATACCAAATATTAAAGCATACATTTCAGCTGTCACAAAGCTTCCCTTGTTTCATATACTCTTAAAGATCTACTAAAAAAAAAGAATACACATATTTAAAATGGTAAATAATTAGAATACATTTGTCATTAACCTTTGTACATCAGAAGTCCTCCAGATAAAAGTTTTACAATTGTAGTAAAAAGCCAGAATTTCTCTAGCAAAAAGTGCCCTTATGAAGTTATAGCAAACCTCGTATAAATTTCTCCCTAGAAAGTATTCTACATTGTAAACGTTAAAAATGATGACTGTTTCAACCTTTAAACTGGCTTCATTCAGCTGAAAAATCGATTTGAAAATTAAAAAAAATATAACAAATTATTTAGGGAGCTTTGAGTCCTGTTGTGGTTTGTGGACTGGTCTATATATTCTTTGTTAAATAGCAGTAGTTTCATCTATTTTCTAAAAAAAAAATTCAACAATAGGTTCAGAAAGATTATAAATTTTAAAAATATTAAAACAAAGTATACATTGATATAAATGTGAATTGATGTTATATTTATTGAATGAGTCGACAAATTAGCTTTACTCAAGATACCATATACATGTATATATATGAGAAAAACTTAATCATACTTTTGTAAATGTGCAACTCATAACAGTCTTCATTTGTTACACAGAAAAGTAATAATAAAAAAATACAGTATATTTATATAGAATTCAATGTGTCCTTCCTACTGCTCAGATCCCAAGAATATGACATTGTTTTATTCATCAAGACTTCTCCTTTGCATAGAATGTATAATCACAATAATAGTTTAGTCTCTTCTCTTTAACAAATTATGTAAATCACATTTATTTATACAATATATTTAAATTAAATTGCATTGTTGATGTTTTTCACATCTCATCCTTGCATCTGCACTTCTTTAATCCACTTAGGATTCCAATAGAATAGAGTATACCTGTTACAACATGTGACAAGAATCTGAAGGTGACTGGTGTTCATTTTTAACAAGCTATTGCAAGACATCTTAATTGCTCCTCTTCCTAAACCACCTTTATGGGGGCTAAGCCTTGTGAGTGGACACAGCAGCAACTCTCAATCTTTTCACATACTCTTTTCCCCATTCTCTTAACAGATTCTGTAGTAAACAATACATAATGTCAAGTTTATTGTCTACCGGTATAGGATAGATGTTTGAAATGGTAGTTTTATACTCTTGTGTATGGCGTTATACACTATTCAATCAATTAAACATTGTAACTCATTCTAATGATATTCAATATCTTTCATAACAGGAAAAAAACTGTTTGAAGTGAGTTTAGTGACAATCTAATGTTGAATTTATTTATAATACCAACATACATGAATGAACTCCCTGCTGTTGTGATATGATAAACCATAATAAAAATGTGTGGTGGCAAAACTCTCGAATATAAAACCGAAATGTGTGAATAATAGTAGGTTACCAGAGGTAAAGATATATCAACCAAGGTGATATGTGTAGACTGTAAATATAAATGCTAGTTATACACTGCTGCAGGTAAATCCTTATTGAATAAAACGTTTAAATTCATGTATTGCTAAGACTGTAAAGCATTAGAGTACCTGAATGAAACAAATAAACAAACCTATTGAAAAACATACATTGACTTGTAATCAACAGGTTGATTTTAACTGTTCAGACTAACCTCAGAGTAGTCTATTGTTTTCTTCATCTTTATAATCACATTTCTAATGTCTTTATCAGTAAACAAATACTGAGCTAGCTTCTGAGGGACATCCTGAAAATGAAAACATATGCTACAGTTCATCAGTAAACAAATAATGAGATAGTTTCTGAGGGACATCCTGAAAATGAAAACATATGCTACAGTTCATCAGTAAACAAATACTGAGCTAGTTTCTGAGGGGCATCCTGAAAATGAAAACATATGCTACAGTTCATCAGTAAACAAATACTGAGCTAGCTTCTGAGGGACACCCTGAAAATAAAAACATATGCTTCAGTTCATCAGTAAACAAAGACTGAGATAGTTTCTGAGGGACATCCTGAAAATGATAACATATGCTACAGTTTATCAGTAAACAAATACTGAGATAGTTTCTGAGGGACATCCTGAAAATGATAACATATGCTACAGTTTATCAGTAAACAAATACTGAGCTAGTTTCTGAGGGACATCCTGAAAATGAAAACATATTCTACAGTTCATCAGTAAACAAATACTGAGCTAGTTTCTTAGGGACATCCTGAAAATGAAAACATATGCTACAGTATATAGAAAACTAAAGGAATGGCATTGAAATAAAAGAATAAGGTATGGTTTATAGAAAAAGATAACTTTCAATTTAATTTTAGTTTTTTTATGTTATATGGTTTCATCAATAGTGGAATTTCATCACATACCCACAATAATAAATGGATATAGAAAAGTACTTTAGTTTGATACCACTTTAATACTTTTTTAAAATGCTTCTGCAAAAATCTGATTCTAAAACCGTGCATGAAAGTGCAGAGGAAGAATATATTTAATCTTAGAACTACATATCAACAATTTTAATTTTAAACTAAAAGGTTTAGGTAAAGAAAATACTACTTCATCATACCATAGGAGGTGCCCCAGGAGGCACCACAACTTTACGAATTAAATACATGAGGACACTGGCCAGTAACTGTAAATTCCTCTCAGCTTTCTGGTTCAAATCCTTTTCTTCCATACCATAGTCAGCAGGGTTCAACAACAACTGGAAATTTATGATGTGCACAAATAAGATATTTGCAAAAATGAGTAGTCTTTTATTATTAAATCTGCACCCATATCCTGGTGCTCCTTAATGGAGGGAATGTCAATTGTAAATCACAGGTGGTCCAATTTTCTGTATTAATTTGACTCACATGTACTTCAACAAGATTTTTGGATTGTGTGGTTCAGGCAATACTTTAATAGTGCATCAGATAAAAGACGTAGGTTTACCCAATCGATTGGGATAACATTACATGTATATATCACACTGAAAATAGAACTCATTCATTTTATCAAAAGAGCTGGTAAGAGATGGGTTGAATTGGTTAGACCATTGTGGACAATAAATATGGCAAGCAGCAAGGCTATAATGAGTGAGTCAGGTAGTGAAACTGTGATTGTCGATTACTCAGAAACACAGCATTTTATCTATACTTAACATTAACAAAAATTGTCTATTCTGTTAATTATGGATTAAATGCAAATTTTGTTGGTTTTACATGAATTGTTTCTAATTCAGATTACTGAAGTCATCATTCAAGAAACAGTTGTATTAGATAAAATATAACAAAGGGCACTACCAACAAACATTGCAATACAGAGAATGTTGTTCAACAAACATTGCAATACAGAGAATGTTGTTCAACAAACATTGCAATACAGAGAACAAAAAATTAAGTCTTGATTCAATAATACATTGAGAAGATTGTCTGATAAAAACACTCACTGTGGAAATGAGACTGCGAGAGATGAAGATACCAGTCAGTAGTAGTACGGCCTCCGCGTCCCCAACATTTACAGTCCGACCAGAACCATTAAACTCTAACTTATCCTGCATAACCAAAAGGGAATGGTTCTGTTCTAAGGCTTACTTTTGAGAAATTACAATATGACTATCATTTGTTAACAAATTATCAAATGTACAAGATATGTAGTTTTATGCACAAAATATGTGATTTATAGGATAAACATCTTATATAACGCACCCATTTTTTTTTATACATATCAAAGATGATACCCTGAGTTTAATGTTCACTTGATTGATATACCATGTTGCCTTCATATCTTGTTTTTTACCCACTATACATTAGGTTTAGTGTAAGGGATACTTTTGAATCTAAAATGATAGAAATCATAGTTATTCAGAAACAAGTACTCTACACACTTACACCATTTGTGTTCTAATAATTGTTTTTATAACCCCAAATTCACATTTTTTAACTTCAGCTTTCTCTATATCACTATCAATCTAAACTCTTTAACTACTGTGATGATATTATTTATCTCTTACCATTTCAACTTTCCAGAAATAACCATCTGGGTATCTTTTACCATTTGTTATCATCTCAAACACTCCAGCTTTTTTATGAGTGCCCAAAACACCAGACTTAGGCTGATTAAAATAAAGCATACACAATTTAATTTAAATTCAATTATCAACATGATGAAGAAAAGAAAATCAACAACAACAAAAATGAGTGCTTAAAGTTAAACAAATTTTGGAATACTTTCTTCAAACTTTCAGTAAAATATATCAGTGAATATATGCCCTGACCCTACTAACCAGTTTCACAACTCAAATCCTGGTCAGCACTATCCTCAAAATGTTACATGTTATAATGTTGTATCTACAGAAGGGAAATAAATCCTATAACTACATGTGAATAATAAAACTCTAATTCACCATGATCTCTGTAACATGGTAGACAACATTCTCCACAATATACTGGAATTCTTCAAAAAGATTTTTCTCCGGCGTTCCACCAGCCTTGGGTTCAACAAGTTGTGTGAGATCCACTGCATCTCGGGCCATCATACCCCGAATTATTGGATAAATCGTACCTTCTGGCTGTAAAAAAAAAAAAAGATTCATCTATTAATATTTTATAAAAACTCTTTCAACCTACCACCATTCATAAGACCTCTTATTATATGATTCAAATGGTGATAGGTAACTTCTAGTAACTGTATTAGTGAAAAGGGCTGCTGAATGTCTGTATGGACAGAGCTGAGTCAAAAAAAAAGAGTCATTAGTAGCAAAATCAAGAATAAGGTTTCAGCAGGAGTATATATTGACTCCACATGGTAAAGGAAAAAAGACTTGCGCTTTCAGAAAATGCAACATGTGATTTCTGACTAATTTTTAGCACCTCCCCAAATTCATTCATTGTGATGAAGAAAAACAGCTACCCAGAACATATTATTTTGTGATAAGGTCCTCTTTGCTTAATTTTCGAAAATTATATATTTTGAAATATATATATATATATATTTTGGAAATTACTTGAATAAGAGACATAAAAACAAAATCCAGAAATAGGTTTCCATCTTAGTGAGATTACAATATTCCATTCTTTGACTTTTTTTCACCAACATTAAGTTTGAATATCCAACTTTTTATCAAAGTAATAAAAACAATTTGGTTCATTTTGAGCCCAAGGGGTCCAGCAAGAACCTTAAGAGAGAAAGTTTTGCTTCTGAATTGGACAGAAAAATGCTGAAGGTTGGAAGATGATGTTTAAATGATTCAAGCACCTTCACAAGTTCAGCAGTCTGATAGAGAAACAGGTATGTTGATCATGTACAATGGTTCCCAAACTTTGAATGACCCATAAATAAGAATTAATTAGAGGTATTTGAAGCCATTGACTAAATCAATAAGAACACATAGGGTGCAGTCAAGCTCAAGCATATACAGAAATCTCTAATCTCTAGAAATAGTTTACCCTCTCACATTGTGCACACTGTACCAATAACTAGAATGTCTCATAATACTTCCCACGTTTTTAACATTGCAACAGATCAAGACTGTTTTTGCTGCATGCTATTCAAGAGGTTTAATATGTTAGTCGATCCAAGAAACAAAACACTTACATCCAGATAAATTCTGTGAAGTGCTGCCACAATTTCCTTCAGTGTAACCCCAAACAGGAAAACCGTGTTCGGGCGACCATTTTTATTCTAAAAAAAAATTAAAAAAAGAATAGTATAGCAAATAACAATAAGACAAGCTACTTTAAACATTGCTGTTCAATTTCAATCTAATCTAGTCCATTAGTTGTATCATTAAATAGCAAACACAAGTTGTTTGTTATTTTATACTTCATTTGTATATATATTCTTCTCGGTCATGTCAAAAAGACAGCCCTTCTGCAAAGGCCCAAAAGTAACAGATCTCATTTCAAATAGTTAATAGTAAACTTAAAGCGATACTGCCAGCTGAAATAACCCCTATATCCCTTGAAAGGTTACCATTACATATACTTAAATATGGCATCGACTTATCATTTCATTTTATAAAATAACCTGAGGGTTACAGATTTATACCTTTCTACGACCCACTGGCAGCGGACATTTTGGGCGTGGCCAACCCTGTCCATGACGTCTCGCAACTAACACTCTTGTGTGTTATGGGTTAATAACATGTATGAATCAATGACCTAAATGTGAACTGTCAAAGGTTTAAAGAGTGCAGGTCTCGTGACCTAGGCGCCTTTTTGAGAAGAAAGATATTTGATTGGTCAATATTTGTGGAGCTCTTCTGTTAATTGATAAAAGTACCTAGACATGGCAGCCTGGATAAATTAGACTGTAGTTTGTACATTACCCATTGTTTAAGATCCAATAATAAAATGGATAAAGCGGTCGAGAAAATTAGAGCTCATAATTCGACAGAAAAATGATGCCCGTTTAACCTATATGCATTTTATTGCAGCCCAGAGTAACGCTTTAATATAGCATTCACATACTGACACAAATAACAACACAATTATCTTGGGAGTACTGAAATTATTTATTTTGCATATACATGTAATAACAAAAAGTTCAGTTCAGCAGTGGAGTAAAATTATTGAAAGGATATTTGCACATTTACATACCACTTTAGTGGTTTGGCAAGTATTTTAACACCTATCCTGTTATGAGGAGTAGGGCCTATGCATCCCTGAAGATTAATTGATTCAATACATTTTCTTCCTAAAATTATCAACAAAACAAGTCAATAAAAAATGAACACCTCTTTAAATCTTACATAATAATGACAATATAAGAGTAAAATATATACATACCCAAATCACCTTCAATTTCGTCCATGACAAATCCTAACTTTTGGGATGGTTGTGACAATATTACAGCATGTATCAGAACAAATTTATGTTTTGTGACAAATGTTGCTGCTTTTGAACTGAAAAATTCATCTTCTGCCTCTCAGATACAATTCCGAAGTCTTTTAAATTGCTTCTTAAATAGTAATTTTATATGGACGAATTTGGGGGTAAATTAGGTATATACATACTACTAAAGTACATAGGTTCAAGCTGTATCATTATTCATAGATTGCGTTTCCACGTCTCCTGTGAAAAAGGGCTCCTTATCACACAAGTCGGATGGTTACAAACGTAAATGTTAAAGACAGACAAAACGGATAAATGAAAAAAATATTAAAGATAAATAGACAATATACAATTAGTATAGGTGTTTTTCTGTTGCAGTAAGTATCCAACTCACTTTATCATTGAACCTCACAACATAAATGGCTGCGGCCTGGCTTAGTGTTAGCGAGTGTGCTTGCTAATCATGCTTCAATGTACCGTCACCGAATCGAATCCGGCTTTAGACAATCAGATATATCACAAGTTGTGACTCTAGCAGTTGCATGGGTTTTTGCGTGGTTTTCCATCGAAGTAAGGTAAGGCAAGGTGCCATGTTTAGTGGAAAATCTGTCGTCATGTAAGCGAAATACTCTTGAGTATAGCATTAGTCCCGAATTAAACAAACAAACACAATATAAAGTTTAACGTTTTATGGGGCTGTGGCTCAGTCTCCGCTCAGTGTTGGACTGCTCAACCTAATTCAAGGAACCATTCGGGTTCAAGTCCCGTTACTTTTTTAATTTATCAATCAAACAACAATTTTTTTTTTTCTGATACCACCCAGCTATCACACGCTTCTAATTCTCCAGCCTTTAAATGTCCACAATCATTAAGAAAAACTTATTTTCATCTGACGAAACATGTCTTAAAAGCGATGTTTCAAACAATTGAAATGTTGTTTTGGTTTGTGATATTTAATTTAGCGATAAAAATAGATTTAAAACGCTGAAAAATCTAAGCCACTCGATTGGTTAAAAGCCTGATGATGTATGTGTATGGTGAAGAAGTCATTATACAAATCCTGTACGGCTACGTCACATCTTTTGGCGGGAAAATCTTAATATTGGGATATCTATTGATTGAAGAATAATCGTTTGTTATGATTTAACACAATTAGCTTTATTCTTTACTACAAATGACCACAACAAACCAAAAACTTAAAAGGTGTTCCCTTTTAAAACGATTCGCCTTGATCGTACTACAGTAACAATCAAAAAGATGTGACGTCAACATGAAACTGAATTTTGGGGTTTGATCACACTCAAATAACAAAATATCTGGCCTGCGAGTGAAGAAAATCAATCTCAACGTTACTGGCAACAATGACAAAATTCAAGACCAACAAAGAGAAAAAAAAAACGGCACCATATGACAAAGTGTATGAATTTAACAGAACAGCCAATATAAATTCTCAAGCCGTGCTTTGCAGTCAGAGGGATTAACATTATAGAAAAGTTTTGCCAATGAGACAGTTTTTAGGAAATTGGAATAAAACTGGGCTTGTACAGTTTAAGACAAAAAGTAATTCCTCAATGTATAAAATGTCTCTCAACTTCTTCAATAATTATTATATTTTTACGAGCAAATGAATATGATGAATAAAACAGATGAGAAACATTTCCAAATCTAAACCTTAATAATAAAGCAAAAAAATATGTACCGATAACGAATGAGTCAGGGAATTCTTAAAGAAAAATGGCAAAACTAATATTATAAAATAATTTATTTATTAACATCTTGATAAAAAATTTACTATTACATATCAAATTATGCTTAAAAATAATTTTACTTTTAATGACTATATCTAATAAGAAACATGATAAATATTTAAAAGGTGAATAAAGTAAACTAAAGCTAAACAAATTGACAGGTAAAGCAAAATGAGTGTTTGAAGGAGTATTTATATTTTACTATTAATATATTCCTATTTATATATAATAAGCATTTTCATGCAGTCAGCTTTCAATTGAATGGCACTGGCCTAACATCTTGCACTAGTCAATCTTAAAAAAAAATACAAAGAACTTAAACAAACTGAGCGTTTGAGAGATGAAAAATAATTGTAAACTAAATTTAAAAAAAATTTAGCTTTTTTTCTTACGCTTTTTTAGGTGGAACATCTGTAACGGTTGTGCGAACCAACATCTCGGTGACGCAATATGGATCGCAATTTGATGACGGCCGGCGATCTTCCAAGTACCCTTTGCCCTCTTCTGCGACTTGCCTTGGGATTCTAACACTCGCACCTCGGTTAGCGACACCAGCTGAAAAATCATAAATACTGGAGGTTTCATGTCGCCCTGTCAAACGCCTCTTGTTGTCCTCGCCTTTATTTGGATCGTAGGCAGAAATATGCTCAGAATGGTTTCCTGACAAATTTTCTATCGCTTCTTCAATGAATCTAACAACAGAAAAAAACATGTATACCAGTGGTTATTTTTCATAATATTTATTTTTTCATCTCATTATTTTTAAAAAGCTGGGATGGGCTGGTTGCTAAAAGGACATCTAAACTCAATCTGCTATAAGATGATGTCAAGTTAAAAGGTCTATGTTAAGTTCACTATTAATGATTAAATCTAATAGCATTTTGATCATCTTGTCCCACGACAGCAAAAAACATATACCTTAACATATTACCTATCTACCTTTTATTTACAATTTCCCCGCAAGATGACAGTACACAGTTATAACACACTCGAAACAATGAAGTCAGGTACCTAAGAGTCTCGAGGAAAGATAATTTAATCTGAGTCTTTAAGATCAGAACTTTTGTTTAATTCAAGAAGACTCAATCCTTTGAGACAGTCTCATTCTGTACCACACTGGGAAATTATCTCCCTCTGTGCTGCACTCAGATAATTATCTCCCCTTGTGCTGCACTCAAATTATCTCCTTTTACACCAGTAAACCAGGGACCCTTCGATCAAATTGTTATTAGATTTTATCCTGGGTAAAATGAAATCCCCCATTATTGAACATACAACCCTAGATGTATCACTAGTCCAGAGCAGTGAGTTAATCCACTTTTAGCAACTAGGTATTTCTCTAATGTGAGAATTCCAACCAAAATTGACACTACACGACTGGCACAACCATTACGTGGGACATTTTTATACTGTTGGAAAGTTAATCTTCCTCCAGCGCTAAGTAAAGACAGCTTTGCTGCTCTCCAAACAAACTGCCCTTAGTCAAAAGTGCTTTAAGTTCAGAGCAGACTTCCTCTTCCACTTTGCCCCAATTGTCTGCAAAAACATTTCTGGTATTTTGTTGAACCATATATGAAAATGAGTTCTATTGGAAATAAATTCATCTTTTCCATACGCTTAAAATCTGCATGTGCGCACTACAGTCAACTCTGTTCTTCAGTTGTTAACACACAATTGGCCAACTTGCCTCAAGTGATTCTCTTTGTTACGATGTAATCCCTATGCTCAGCTGTGTTAGATCTGGGATGAGTATGTAGAGGGATTAGAAACGTTGCTACTCTTAGAATCATTAACTACAAACAAGGTAGGAATGGATAAGAAGGTAGGTTTATGTCAAATGGTCTTTTCCATCTTGCATTGGTTCTTAGCAAATATCATTTTTCTGGCGTTTCCAAATATAAAATTTCCACCATGGCACTTTTTAAAAAAAATCTATGTGTAAATATTTTTTATTGTAAAGGATATTAATAAGCCCAGCCAGTCTGGGATTTCAGAATTTTGAAAAAAAGATCAAACTTACTTTATTCCGTTTTCTCCCCTCATGGCCTCCGTGCTGTAGTTACAATGCGCACCAGCTCCGTTCCAGTCCCCAACAACGGGTTTTGGATCAAGAGTGACCACAACGCCGAAATCTTCAGCGACACGATGTAAAATGTAGCGAGCAGCCCACAGGTGATCTCCAGCATCAATTCCTTCACATGGACCCACTTGAAATTCCCACTGTAATGGAGGGTGTATTATATAGTAGGTAATAGAGACATTTTTCATAACATCTTAAACATATCTGAATATAATATATACACTTCTTGTCCTGCATGCCAATTCTTTCAGTTTGTTTGATTGGTGGTTAACGTCGTACTCAAGGGTATTTCACTTATATGACGACGGATTGTCCACTTCACACTGTACAC
>JARFOD010155876.1:13590-26184 GCA_031763545.1 Mopalia muscosa | reverse complement strand
TCTGTTTGTACACCAGCCTCAGATTCTGTTTGAACGGACACTGATACTTTGTTATATATGGGTTTCGGTGAGGTAATGTGGGTTTCAGGTTGTGACACAGTGGGTGGGTGTAAATAAGGGGTGCTATCGACAGACGGATCCTGATAACAATTTAATGACTATGAGCTAGGTTGGCGTACAGATTTTAATGCCTCTGTGAACGATATTTTCTCGGTTACTCGGATAAACTGCGCCTTAGTGGCCTGTTTGTGCACAGGGCACCCACCATATGCCGCACTATGGGCCCCACCACAATTTGCACATTTTGGTGTCTCTCAGGGTGTCATGGATTTTTTTTTTATTCTGGTTTTCACAGATCTGATACCACTTCCACAACCCACGTTAAGCTATACCGTAGGTACACGATCCTTTTCACAAAGCATCCTTAGCTTATGGTCTAAGGTTTCTTAATATTACCCGTAAGTATCACCTTAAGTGATAAAGTTACCTTAGTTTAAGGAGGATTTGTGAAAGTGCACTTCAGCAAAACTAAAAGTCTCTTTTTATTTCCTGTATTAATGAGCTGACGTTAATGGCATGTTTGTTTCATTTTTTGTTGGTTTGTTTGGGGTTTAACGTCGCACTTAAGAATATTTAACTCATATACCGGCTAGCCAACCAAAAGGACGAAGGGAAAGACCGCACAGGTCACTGATAAAAACACTGACAAGGCAGTGTTGTCTAGAAATATTTTAATAAATGTTGTTCGCCCCTCTACTCCATTGGAGAACTTGTAGAAGATGTTTTTACTTTCCAGACGATATTGAACCGATCAATCATGATTAAATAACACTTTACTCTTCTGAACATGATTTATATGGTACAAAAAACTATTGGAAGTTCAGGAAATCACATTTTCGGGACATATTCTGTTGAGCCTATCCAGAGAACAAACGACAGCATCGAGCAAAAGTATAACAAAAATGACAATTTCTGGGCAAGTCATATATATCTTACTGGTAGTTATATAACATGTGAGATTGGAAAAATCGACTGAACTAGTTTTGTCCCGATATTTTATTGTGTGGATGGGTGAAGTAATCTCAAGAAGTTCGAGAAAAGACCGAAGTACATATCAGGGCAAGAAACGAAAAGGCTCGATCTAAACAAATACACCAATTGAGACGTAAGATAAATATTTGCTTCCTATATTTCTTAATTATTTGGTCCTAACCACTAAAAAAATAGCATATCCTAGGTGTATCTATTTGTGTGGGTTTCTTTAAATCAGTATTTTTAGCTGAAAAAAAAATCAGATATCAATTATTTAAATTGAAAATTAAAACGGTATAAGTATTTTTACGGATACCGTGAATATCCACACCGTGAATATCTTACAACTGTCAAGGAGATTCCATTTACCGATTTCACCGATATTTGGAAATTTTGATATTGACCTCGATAAGGATATACCCCGTAACTGTGATAGAATTTTTAATAACAATATTACCCCAAGACAATGTCTGACGAATGGATGATACACTCTTCGAAATAATGGTTTTTGAGGGTTGTTTAGAAAACGGGGTGGTTCTCTATGGCATCAGGATGGTTCTATATGAAACCATTACGACAAAAACGATTTTTTGATATTAAAAGAAAGGGATAAATCATTTGAACAGTTGCTGTGAAGGTTCCATACAGAACCGAAAGAGGTTCTACCAGAGCCTTGACAGAAGAACCTTAAGGGTTTCATTAGAGCCATGAATAAAGAACCTGGCCGTTTCAATTAGATAAATTGCATGGCGGCATGGAAGTTTTTATTTTAATTCGATTCTGGTATTCACAGACCTGGACCCACTTCCACAAACCATCCTTACTCTATAAGGTGACCATAGCTTTTCTTTGGGCCCACACTAGGTACACGATCCTTTTCACAAAGCACCCTTAGCTTAAGGTCTAAGGTTGCTTAATATTATCTGTAAGTATCACCGTAAGTGTTAAAGTCGCCTTAGTTTAAGGAGGATTTGTGAAAGTGCACTTCAGCAAAAACTAAAAGTCTCTTTTTATTTTCTGTATTAATGAGCTGACGTTAATGGTATGTTTGTTGGTTTGTTTGGGGTTTAAAGCCGCACTTAAGACTATTTAACTCATATACCGGCTAGCCAACCAAAAGGACGAAGAGAATGCCGTAAAGGTCACTGGTAAAAACACTGACAAGACAGGACATTTCAAGACAACGGAAGGCTTCTTTCCAACCGCCCACCCGACGATCAAGACATCAGTGTTTCTTATCGGATTCAGGTCTTCTGGTCGGTATCCATTTAAAACAGTAACTTAATATCAAGGATTGATCAACTTTAGTAACTGACACCAACTTTACCGTTTAAATTGTTTTTGTGATGTGAAAAAGTTAACAGAAATAATGACCGTTTGTTCTTCTGACTAATCTATTTTATTCCTTTGTAGTGCGGAAACAAAAGGCCATAGATATTGATTTTCTTTGTAAAAAATGATGGTTGCTCGGTAAATCTGATCAAACTGACGCCCCGATTAACACCCGGCTTTGAATAAATACCTTTTTCTTCATTCTACTTTTCTTATGTTATAATATTTAAACTGTGACTGGGGTAGCCAATCACTGTGCTCTACGTGCTTAACTTTAAGAAATACGCAAATTACTACGGGTTTAGCGATACGTCAGTCCTTCATCTTGCATAACAAATTAAGCGCATTTCATTGTCTGGTAGTTCAACGAATCATCTGTGACTGCCAATTACACCTCTCTGTATAGTTTTCAACCGATAAAGAAATGAATGAGGACACTCAGAGTCCTGGATTTGCAATAACATGTTCTTCAATTACATTACTCATGGCAAAAAATATCGATTTCTCAACAAGCGGCTCCGGCTCACGAAAAAGTTAGTAAATGTCGTAAATCGTTTAAATTGACACCAAGACTCTCGTGTAAAATAATCTAATTATTATAGAGTTTAATCTGAGTCACAAGGATAATTTAATTGATATTTTAATTTTTTGTTTTTAAAGTGTCCTTTTTGACAAATTGTGATCAGTAAAATGTAAATATGATGAAAAGGCCATAGTGGTGAGAAATGTATGTATTTGGTACAAATACAATTGTACGATAGAAACCAAATGTCTAGAAATCTTTAAATGAATGTTGATAGCCCCTCTACTCCAAGACACTATTGTCACTGGTAAACTTGTAGAAGATGGTTTTACTTTTCAGGCGATATTGAACCGATCAATCATTATTAAATAAGACTTTAGTCTACTGAACATGATATATATGGTTCCGAAAAAAGGATAGGAAGTTCAGGAAATCACATTTTCTTAGAAATATTTTGTCGAGCTTATCCAGAGAACAAACAACCGCATCGAGCAAAAGTATAACAAAAATGATGATTTCTGGGCACTCATATATATTACTCTTAGTTATATAACATGTGAGATTGGAAAAATCGACAGAACTTGTTTTTTTTCTTCAAATATTTCATTGTGTGGATGGGCGAAGTAATCTGAAGAAATTCGAGAAGGAACCAAAGTACACATCAGGGCAAGAAACGAGAAGGCTGGATCTTAACAAATACACGTAATGATCAAGCGTGACGTTGAAGAAAAATAGTCAACAATCGGCCGGATATTGGTCACATCCAGTTCCCTAAGATATAGATCCGGTACTGCGATTAAACCGGTTTGGGTAAGTCTAGACGTGTCGGATATGAATGCAGATATTCGATTCCTCAATAAAATGAAAATAAGTTGAAATTTAACTTAAACAAAATGATAATCTGTCTTCTGTCAACTTAAAAAATCTTTTAAAAATAAAGTCAACATTTTCTTCTTCTAAACAATTTAATTTATTCTGAAGAACACAATTATAATAATTATGTCTCGCGACATCTTTATCATGAGTATCGTGATGGATGTAATATGTCACACTAGACGCGTTTTTGATTGTTAAGAAACCTACCATGGTGATGAAATATAACTTTAATAAAATGAAACTCTGTCATAAAGAAACTTTTAAAACAACAAAATTTTCCCTAAACCATATGTTGCAAGTACACAATTATCATTGGTATGCGCCTCTTGTTATGAATACCGTTATGCATCTGATATTTTAAAAGTGACAGACAGTCAAATTAAACATACGGATAAGACGTCACAGAGCCAAAGATAGTGGAGATGAGATATATTGATATATGGCGCGGATATTGCGTAAACCTTATTGTGTGAATACATTATTCCACGAAAATATCGTGTTAAAATCTACAATTGCATCAGAATATTGCTAATGAACTTGATAGCCATGACAAACAAATTGTTTTATTATGATACTGATAAGACAAATTTCCACATTTACTCATTTAACTTAAAGACAAGCAGAGTTAAATAATTGGTACAATATTTTTTATAGATGGCAGGTATCTATGCATAGATATTCTGTATCAAGACGTGTGTGACCCTGTATTTTCTTCTATCTCAGTCAACGACTGCGAGTTTTACAAATAATTAGAAACATCTTGTTAAACACACAACAATGATATAGACAGTTTTCAAAACTATTAAATGTAACAATTACAACGTAAGGGCGCTCTTTGTTATTTATCTGTTTGAAAACTTGGTTCAAATTGCTTCGCCAGCAGATGACTTTAAGGGTTTTCAGAAGAACGTCATTGGTCAAAACTGTCCTAATAGTCACTTGGTCGTGATTTGGGGCCAATCGCTGGACGTTTTTAGGGATTGTACAAAATTAAACAAATATCTTAAAATGACACCGCAAACCTGCATCATTTAATGTTTCCATCATCAATAACCTTTCCATTTTCTTTATCAAGTTAAAGACTTAACTTTGTTCAGCTACAGCCTCAAATTGTTTATATATGACATAACAACTGTCAATTATACAACTTTATTTTTTTTAATTACAGAAAGAATTAGTAAAATTATAATAGTTTACATTGATGACAAATTATTTGTCTCTTTCTCACGCGCAAACAAAGGCTCGTAGACGTATGTTCAACAGTAGTTTTTTATTTTCGAATTTCAACAGCTTAGGCTAAAATATAGTAGCCAGTACCCAGTTTCCTTGCCGGACACCTTGGTCGATTATTAGAACATTAGTTGTATTTAGTCTTTTATGCAGAAGAATATAAATCTGTACCATTTATGTATATATGTTTGTAAAAGCTTGAATAGTCAAGTATTACATATATGTGAATGTGGTGAAAATCCAATTATTATTTCTAAAAATATTTCAAAATGAGTAAATGTCACAGAAAAAATAGACTGCATTTTGCATGGTTTATTTCTCCATTAATTAGCTGACCGAGTATATAGCTGTTAAACTAGAAAACGGTGTCTCATTTTGTCTGAAATTTGATTGAAACAATCCATGTATGGTTTTCTAGAAATACGCCTTGGAAAATGTTTAAAACTGCAGTGCCAGAAATAGGCAATTAAAGTTTTGCGACTTGAATATATGATCATGGGATGACTGAATTATGGGCTCCGATTGACTTTACGATAGATCTTACTCTTGCCCTGGTTCTCTCGATTCAAATTGTACTTGGCGTGGCACGTGACATGAGTAAAACAACCCGAAGTTCGGTTTACATGGAACAAAACAAACAATCAATCGTACAAACTTTTCGCTGTTTCAGATGTGCAATAAACATTCCTGCAGTTGAACATTGTGAAATAATTTTTTTTGCTGAAATGATCGATGTTTAGTAAGATATATAAAAATAGTGGCTATATTCTTGGCAGTACAAAAAGATACATTAATTGGTGAACGGAATTCATATGAAAATAGACAAACGCGCTTCAGATAATTTTAACTGAATATAGATGACAAAAAATTTAGCAAACACTTAGTTATTTTTGGATGCGTATTCCGAGACGCTTTTGATACTAAGATACATTGTGATTCCGATTTTGCTTTAAAACGCTTATGATCTATCAGTCACTCTAACAAGGCTTTACTCAACCCAACTTGAAGTTCTGAAATGGCTTTTTTTCGGCCCACGGTTTGTTTGAGCCTAGCCATAGAACAAACAATAGAACCAGAGAAATGGACTACTAAAATATGTTATTTCTCACAATTCCATTTATCTTACTCATACTTATGTACCATGTGATATTAGAATAGTTTCTCCTGATATTTCATTGTGGCAAAGAGGGAAGTAAGCTGAAAAGACAATAAAAATCCCAAAATCACATCAAGTCTAAAAGCAGACAATATTTGTCATTGTCGGAAGTGGCCAACGTTGTGGTTTATAATAATGAGGAAAAAAAGAAATTAGGGGGAAACCCCCCCCCCCCCCCAAAAAAAAAAAAAACAACCTCAACTTCAAAGTTTAATTGATTAATCACGACATTATAAGGCCTTTACACAGAATTTAATACCTTTTCTTCAAATTTAATATTTAGTTAACTTTAAGACGTTTGAAACGATCGCTAATTTTACGAATTATGTTTCCTATAGCCATGGGTACAACATCCGGAAAGAACTATTAAGAACGCGAAAACCTTTACGAAAGATTAACAAATCCCTACATATTGGCGAATTTTTCGATGTATTTCAAATAACTTTTGCCTTCAGCACAATAAACATTGACATTAAACATCTTGTAATATTTCTTATTTAAATTATTTTATAACAATGTATTTTGTTGTCGACATTTACATTACAGGTAAAGGAAAACAAAATACCAAACGTAGAATTACAATTTTAAACCTGACGAGAGAACATTTCTTTAACAATGATTTCTGTCTACTTTGCTGTGTTAAGAATTACTATATATGGATATGGCTGGCAAAGAGCTTATAGGTCGTTCAAATGAATACATATTTGTTAACTTAGAAATACTTCAAGAGGATAATGAATACGGCCTAATGTTTTTAATAACACATCTGTCAAATCAAATATAATTGTCTGGCAGTTCAGTGAATCATTTGTGACTGGCAGCAACACCTCTCCTTTATTTTTTACACTGATAAAGAAAATGACTGAAGGTAATCGGCGTGCGGGACTGTCAAGAACCCGTGCTTCAATTACCTTTCTCACACGGAAACAGGGGACAAAAAATATCGATTTCTCCCTACAAGCTGCTAAACCTCACGATCTCCCTTATACGTTTTGCGAATATTTTTTACACTGGCTTCAAAATTTTCGCTTAAAGTAACATAATACTAACGACATTAATTTGAGCAACAGTAATTCTTATTTAACTTTTGTGTGTCGACTTGAAGTATTAGTGTCTCGTTTACAAATGAACCGATGAGTGAATTAACACGCAGTCACAACTAAATACAGTTGACAAATAATTTCCTTATTAAAGTTTAAGTGATTAACCACGACATTATAAAGCCTTTACAACAACTTTAATACTTAATTTTTTTACAAATAAAATAGTTAGTTAACATTAAGACGTTTGAAACGATCGTTATTTTCACGGATTATGTTTCCTACATCCATGGTTACAACATCCAGAAAGAACTAATGTGAACGAGAAACCGATACGAAAGATTCACAAAGCACTACTTATTGGTGATTTCGCGATATTTTGCAAATAGCGTCAGTTTTCAACACAATAAATATTGACATTAAACATCTAGTAATATGTCTACTTTTAAATTGATTTACAACAAAGGTTATTGAAGCCTATATCTACATTCCAGATTAAAGAAGCCAACATACCAAATGTAGAATTTTAAACCCGACAAAAGAACATCTCTCCAAAAATGATTTCTGTCTTTTTCGCTGTGAAAACAATTACCATATGGATATGGCTGTCACAGAGTTTGTAGGGCGTTCAAATGGATACCTAAGGAGGATAATGAATAAAATTCAGTGTTTCTAATAACACATAGGTCAAATTAAACGAATAAACTTGTCTGGCAGTTCAATGAATCATTTTTGGCTGGCAGTAACACCACTTTTTATTTTTTAAACCTGTTAAGAAAATGAATTTTTCTCCCTACAAGCTGCTTAAACTCACGATCATCGTTATACATGAAGCGAATAGTTTTCATTGCATCAATGTTTTGGCTAAAAGTAGCATAATAATAACGACTTTAATTTGATCTACAGTCCATATAACTTTTGTGTGTCGAATTCAAGTATTAGAGTCCCGTTTGAAAATAGACCTTTGCTGAAAGGATTGATGTTTGGTAAGATTCATTTTATAATGAGACAATTGCTAGATTAGTAACAGCCCAGAATGACTGATGTACGGACATTAGGTAAAAATAGGGACTAGTGTCTCGCGTTATGACAACAAAAGACTGCTGAAAACGATTCCACAAACACTAGTTATGTGTGCTTGCGTATTCCAAGACGTTATTGACACAATTTTAGACAAATATGCCCAATTACGGTTCTTCAGTCATCAGGTCATAACAATGGTTTTTGTCGGCGACATTTACAAACAGATAACAGAAGCCCCAATACCAAATGTAGAATTACAATTTTAAACCGGCCGAAAGAACATCTCTCCAAAAATGATTCCTGTCTTTTTGCCGTGAACAGAATTACTTTATGGATATGGCTGTCAAGGAACTTGTGGGACATTTAAAAGGATACATATTTCTTAACTAAGAAACGCATCAGGAGGATAATATATACGACCTAGTGTTTGTAATAATACATCTGTCAAATTAAACGAATAATATAATCTGGCAGTTCAATGAATCATTTTAAACGGGCAGCAACACCTTTTTGTTATTTTTTAAAGACAATGAGTGAAGACAATCAGCGTTCTGGACTGTCAAGAACCCGTGCTTCAATTACCTTTCTCACACAGAAACATGGCACAAAAATATCGATTTCTCGCTACAAGAACACGTGCTTCAATTACCTTTCTCGCACAAACATGGCAAAAAAAATATCGATTTCTCCTAACCTTCTGCTTAAACTCACGGATACCCTTATACATTTTGTGAATATTTTTTACATTGACATCAAATTTTTGGCTAAAAGCACAGAATAATAATAACAACTTTAATTTGAGCTTCAGTCCCTTATTAACTTTTTGTGTGTGTCGAATTGAAGTATTAGAGTCTCGTTTAAAAATACACCGATGAGAGTCTTATTCGACTAAAATGTTTTGGTTCCATAGGGACTGATGGCATTTCACTCTCGGTGCTCGCGGACAACGTTGAGCCGGCCAGTCTATGCTGTCTTTGTGCTTGAGCTGACACACCGTCATATGAGTGAAATAACCTGAAGTACGGTTATATCGAAATTTAACAAACAAACAAACATGTTCACTGTTTCTAATCTGAAATAAATCGGTTGCAACAATCATGCAAAAAGGCCATATGGAAGGCCTTTTTGTTGAAAGGATTGATGTTTGGTAACAAACAGGGGGCTACCTAAAAAGGATTAACAATCTGCTCGCCGTGCATATACGGATTTCAATAGTTTCCGTGTATTGTATATCTTGTATATCGAGCACTTATTTACTGAAGCCACATGTGGTTGATTGTGGTGAAAGCCTGTTCAGATATTGACCACAATTAAATGGAATTCAACTAACATTTGACAAGGTCAGCACTTGTCGATTTTATAGAAAAATTGGTAATTCCGATTTTGAATATCTTGTTTCGTTTTTTAGATATAGTTATAAGAAGTTGAAATTTCACTATTTTGACTCTTTTTTTGTTGTTGTTGACCTTTAACACAATACTGCAAGAAGACTAATACAAACAGGAAAAAACTGAATTACCATTTTTTGGTTCATATAATGTATTATACGTTGATGTAAAATTGAACAGCTGACATAAATGTTGTAAAAGAAGTAGCAATTTGAAAAAGGGATGGAAAAGACTTACTTTTTATGCAAAATATTGTTTCCTCTAAGTTTTCGAAAAAAATTATTTACTTATTATTGTCCTATAGAAAAAGACGATTCAGAACACTGTGATGCAAAATTCACAGTAGTTTAAGAGCAAAACGGCGAATTGTACACACACTGTGTAACTCTTGGTTAGAGTATTCTTAACAAAGCTTTACTCAACCCAACTTGAAGGTTCAGACATTTCAATGTTTTGGCCCACGTTTTGTTTAAGCCTATCCAAAGAATAAACAATAGAACCAGGGAAATGGGATACTAAAACATGTCATTTGTCGCATTTATCTTATTCATACTTGTAGATATTTTGGCAAAGATACATATAAGCTGCATAAATTTACGACCTTTAGTGAATATTTTATATTGCTTCGATGCTTTAGCTAATAATAGCATAATAATTACGACCATGATTAATGCTACTATCCTAAATTAATTTGTGTGTAAAATTGAAGTATTTGAGCCCTGTTCGTCTTATTCGACGAACAGATTTTGGTAAGATATGATGAGATAATGGCTAGATTATTAACGGTTCGGAAACACTTTTAGTTGATTCTTTCACATAATTCAAGCGAAAAGACCATAAGTTTATTACGACCATGATTTAAGCTACTATCCTTAATTAATTTTTTGTAAAATTGAAGTATTTGAGCCGTGTTCGTCTTATTCGACAAAAAGATTTTGGTAAGATATGATGAGGTAATGGCTAGATTATTAACGGTCCGGAACATTTTTAGTTGATTCTTTCACAGAATTCAAGCGAAAGGACCATAAGTTTATCACATAATCACAACTAAATACCGATGACAACGAATTTGGCAAACACCAATTCTGTGTGCCTGCATATCTTAAGACGCTGTTGATATTTATGTACATTGTGAATCTGATTCTACATTTCAGACGCCTGTAACCTATCAATCATTTTTATTCAGACCGACTTTAAGTTCAGATATGGTATTTTTTCGGCCCACGTTTTGTTTGAGCCTTTCCGCAGAACAAACAATAGAACCAGACAAATAGACTAGTAAATCATTTCATTTCTCGCACTCGTATTTTATCTTAATCCTAGTAATAAAAAATACATGTAATATAAGAAGAATTTTCCCGATGTTTAATTGTGGCAAACAGTGAAGTCATCTGAAATCACGTAAAGAATTACTATATGGATAAAGCTGCCTAAGTGCTTGTGGGTCGTTTAAATGAATACATATCTCTTAACTAAAAAATATTAAAGGAGGATACTGAATACGGTTCAGTATTTATAATAATGCATCTGTCAAATTAAACGAATAAAATTGCCTGGCAGTTCAATGAATCATTTTTGACTGGCAGCAACACCTCTCTTTTATTTTTTAAACTTATAAAGAAAATGACTGAAGATAATCGTTCTGGACTATCAAGTACCCATGGCTCAATTACCTTTCTTACACGGAAACAGGACAACAAATATCGATTTCTCGCTACAAGCTGCTTCAACTTACCAATATCATTACACGAATATTTTGACATTGACAACAACGCTTTGGCTAAAAGTAACGTAATTATTATAGATTATATTTTGAGCTACATTCCTTACTTAATTTATGTGTGTCGAATTGAATTCAAGTTTTGGAAAATTTTATTTTCAGATTTCTGTCAGTAGTCGGCCACAATATAAATCAAGATCGATTTATAAATCTTTAACCTCTTTAACCTCTTCTTATTCTGTCAATTTAAAAAAAAAAATCGTCCATTGTTTTTAGTGTACATTATTTTGTAAAAAAAAATGCATTAAATTACAGGTAAACAAATATCATTGAGCACACCTATAAGGCTGAACTCTTATATCATTTACATTTACATTATGGTAAAAACACGGATGTAATGCCGCGGAAAATCGTGTAAGCCGTTTTGTAATGAATAGATTACACCAAGACAATATCTGGTTCAATCAATTAATGCATCTAGATAGAATCGAGGAATGTGATATCCCCAAAATAATGCTTTGGGGTTTTTTTTGACACCGATTCAACAGATGTCCATAATTAATCAGTTAAGTTACAAATCAGTGGAAGCAAAATATTGGTAAAGATTTTCTTATCGCATGCCTCCAATCGTAGCTTTAGTATGTAGCGAGCCAGCATACTAATCATACTTTGATAACGTGTTCCAGTTCGTCTGTCGATCATCAGGTATATGACTGAGTCACACGATGCGACTCCGATAAACGCATGGCTGCATGATCTTTACTTGGTTTCTTCTAAGCTTTCCACAGTAGGCAAAAGAGTGTGAAATGGATAATCCATCGTCATATAAGTGAAATGCCCTTGGGTTCGACCCCCCTTCCCCAAACAAACCAATCGCTTGGGCGTTATAAAGATAGCATAAAAAAGTCAGCAGACACAATTACCGTTGACGTTTCTGGAACACCATTTCCCCTACGGAAAAAGACATCAATAGATATTAGTTCGAAAATCTTTCAATACGTTGTCAAGGTAATGTGAATACTAGCACTCTTCTGATTAAATAATTTTTGTTCTTTAGGCATTTTTTTTCATTTTTGTTGTATTTTTTCGCAGTATAAAATGCAGTTAAACTATACCGGATTAAGTGCTGAACATTTAAAATTATGTTATTAAGTCGTGGTCTTAAAAATGATACCAGTAAATGTGTCTGTCACGTGACTGTAGTCAAGAATGATACGAATGTCTACATTGCCTATACAGATTACATATTCTTGTTTACCATCGCACTTATACAT
>JARFOD010155876.1:0-13580 GCA_031763545.1 Mopalia muscosa | reverse complement strand
TATACATATACATATCAAATCCCGGTGGAGAGAAGCAACTGTTTTCTCTCTTCATTTATTCAATATACATGTACATACACATCCCATGTAGGCCTATACCTACATATAACTAGATAACGGACACCCAATACGGATGTGAAGAATCCTTTCCTAACAGATCATGCTTAACGTAAAAACACAAATGTATCGGCACCATATATTAATGAAAAAAAAAATCCTTAAAAGGAAAGACAGCTGTTTTTCGACCCAAATTTATTATTTTTATTGCATATTTTCAAAGACGACCATACGTACTGCACTAGCAATCGAAGTAGCATAGTTGTTAATTAGTATATTTTTAATAAAGGATCTGACGTCATTGTTCTAAAATACGGTAGTTCTATCATCTAGTCATGGCTGTCCCATATTGCCTGCACTGGTGGATGCTTTCATATAAAGCCGAAAGTGAGGGTTCTGTCTTCAAGCCGTGGTGTTATAGATTCCTTCGAATGCATTCATAAGCAAACAGACACACTGGTGACCGACTGTGTTTTGGAACAATGACGTCAGTCCCGCCTTTTCAATTAACTAATTAACTCTAAGGCAAGTGCAATACAGATGTTTGTCTTTAAAAATATGTAATAAAAATAATAACTTTAGGTCGAAAACAGCTGTCTTTTCCTTTAAGTGTAACCCAGGCAGTAAACGTAATAATCTAGCGGACTAAAGTTTCCCAAAGTACGTTTAAACATAGTACACAGATATCAGACAGCTCTGGAATCTCCCAGTAGTGTTGTGTTCAGTAGATATGCCACAGTGGATTTACGTTATACAATCAACATCAAGGTTTATTCTAAGCTATTGCCATGAGCTTTAGTTACACATAGTCCAATTAGTTTGAGATTCCTTCCTTCCAAAAATCTGAAAGATTTATCTGTGATCAACAGTATTTTGCTGGTTATATTTGTATTCGTATATCGATTATCAGAACGTAATAGTCCCCAATTGCCTCAGTCAGGGGCGGAATCTTACCGATTGATGGTATTACGGAGAGTGTGTGTTAACCTTAAATGTAAGCCTAATGTCTATTTAAAAATAATGTGTTCAATCGTATGTGTCTGATAGATGACAAAGAAGTTCTGTAAAAGAAAATAAGCGATATCGGAAAATTCAATAACGCTTTATGATAAGTCATTTTTTTGTCTTTTAGAAAGTGAAGTTTAACAGTATTTTCGTTATTTTGGGATAACATTTTCTTAGTTTAAACAGAAAAAAATGTTATCCCAAAATAACGAAAATACTGCTTTATGATAAGGACAAAGGGATCAGTTTATCTGAATCGGTAAATTGATTATATGCTATTTGCGGTGCTCAAAAACTGTTTTAAGTTATTGTCTTAATGCCTAACGTGCACACGTTGTGTTCTTGTAGGGTAAAAAAAAAAGTAGGTTGAGTAGTCCCTATCTCGGCTTCTACACTACGACCATGACATGCCTGAGACAAACATGTTGAAGATAAGTAATCAAGTTTTATAAAAAAAACTTACATAATGCAACAATACTTACCAAAAAATGTGACAAAATGCGGACATACAGGATTATTGATTGTTCACCTGATTGATTGTTTCATTGATTATTTGAGTGATTGATTATTAAACAATTGTAATTACAAACAGTATTGCTATGTACCAAAACCTAATAAACCTATTGGATTGAGTATACAACTACTTCCTTTGGAGGCTGTCGGTTTGTTTACCAGTTCAGATCTTTTCTCGAGGAATTAGTACTTAAAATCCTTATCCTACCTATAGAGTTAGATTTAGAGTTCCTCACCTTCGTCTATCAGTTCTCGTCGCCTAACGCTATTTGTATCCAGCTCTACTGTCACTTTTAGTATCGAAATTAAACAAGATGGAGTCTTCTGATGCTGGGATATGGGGAAATGTACAAGTCATCCTTCAAAGGAACTGACTAGTCAAACATAATAGAGTCTTCTGCTACTGGAATATTGGGAAATGTACGAGTCATCCTGTAAAGGAACTGACTAGTCAAACAAGATAGAATCTTCTGATACTGGAATATTGGGAAATGTACGAGTCATCCTTCAAAGGAACTGGCTAGTCGGGCCTGCCTACAACAAGAAGGCTCATATTGGGATGAAATTACTTCGCAATAGTTTTATATGTTCATTAAGTCTTGTCACTGCCTCTGTGTAACTGAGTCTAATTTTTGTTTTTATCTTTGCTGTTCTGATGTGAATCGTTCGTGTCTGTAAACATTATGAGGCGAAACTAATGTTTTAAAAAGAGTTTGCATGACAAAACTCGATCTCCTTATTTCAATAAACAATCTAAATATCTACAGATATGCCTTTCGGTAAAATCTCTCCTTTCTGTGAGAGGAAAAGGAATTATTTATGCTAAAATGCTTTGTGATTTGATTAACTGTCTTGCATCTTCTTTAACATTAAAACCATACGCTGCTATCGCCCAGGGAAATGTTTCAGTTTTTATACAAAGCACGATTCCAAGCCTTTGGCAAAAATTATTTGAATAAATCGACAATAGAATAGCAGGCTTGGGGTTCTTTAATGCTTCCGATACCTCCGGTTTCTACATAAACCAGGTGTTAACGATAATCTAAAATAATTGGTCGTTTAACTATTTATCTATACAGGAACTACGTTTTCCCATCAGTCTTGATTAAGCTTTATTATTTCACAAGCTTAAATGCGTTGGAGTTATCAGTAATAAACCCATTTGAGATAATAATATACTTGGATCGGATATACAGCTTTCTTCACTTTTTTGACAAAAGAAAAACAATGCGGAATTCAGCATTTTATGCAAAAAAAATCCCTGCACTCAATACTGACTGAATATATTATTTACGCTTGATGGTACAAGCAGTCCATATGTGATCAGTAGTTAATCCACTAGGGGATGTCAAATACATTTGAGCCTCATTGTAGAGGTAGATTGGACTGCTACTTACATTATGGGGTCAATAAATAATATATAAGCGTAACAAGTGGTTAAGGCTTATTCGGGTGGATGGGGTTAAACATCATTAATTGTTTGTTAGTATTGTTATTGAACAGTTTGCACAATCTACAACATATTTGAATCTTATTATTAGAAGACCAATTAAAAATACACGCGGACGAGATTAGAAGCAGAATTATGTATCTCTAACAGTCTATCATATATTGTAGCCTTATTTAGAGATACAAAGTTATAGAATTCACATAACTGTGTAACTTCAAGCTTATCCACTAACTGGCTATCATGTATTTCGTTGGCCCTGTCCATTCGATATACTGAGCTTCCTGTCACAGTTGACATGCCACACGAGACTTGAAATAGCCCATTAACCTTGTTAAAATACGGAAATGCGGTTAATAAAGTAATTCTTGGTAGTCGCCATTTTTCTTTTCTTCACCGTGACTGTAGACTTTGAATGCCGTAACTTCCACTTTTAAGCTATGCTAACCTAATAAAACGGTGCGCAATTTATTCGATCAGGGTGTTAAGCCTATATTGAGCCGGTAAGTCTACTTAAAGATATTAGCCCCTTTTCAAATCTCGATGTAGGCCAATTGCACACATTGAGGCTTTTAAACCCAGTAGCTAAGACAAAACAAAAATACTATATCGGGAAAAGCTCGAATAAAGAAGGTGTTTTGCTTTACTTCAGCGCCTCGCTGACTCATTAACTGTTAATAAGATTCGCCTTATAGGCGGTGTTGGAGCGGAAAACGAGATATCAAGACAATCACATGGCGTTAACGGCGGATTCAATAGGCTGTGTTAGGCATCCTTTTACCACGGTTAAAGTCTGTCGTGAATCGGTTTGGAATTTGTTGAAAAGGTCCGCAATTAGGAAGGATAGCTGTTTAATCTGCATACAATTTACACCTGTGCTGTTTGTCTGACGCTAGAGACTAATTTCCATTTCCGCATCTTTTCAAATGGTGTATAAGATATTTAAGCGTAAGTGCATAAGACTATGTCTGACTGGCTAATAATTGTATCCTGTCCGTAATTTATCGATCGACGTGGACACGAATTCTACCAGAGAGCTTTTAGTCTGTACTAGAGCCGTCTCTGTCCCTCTTGGCAGTATGAGGAGACGCCATCCCCTGTACCATCAGGATTAATGAATAACAATAGTTTTGACTTTGAATATCTGATACGAGATTGCGATTCAGTGGAAATTCTGGGTTATAACGTTTAACCGGTATATATATAGCCAATATCTGATCAACCATTCGAAATGGTGGATTGATTTATTTGTGTTTTATGTCTTGCTTAAGAGTATTTCACTTATATGGCTTCGGTGTATTTGAACAATAATTGGCACTAGCACAACCAACATGTGAAGCCTTTACATAATGTTGGAAAGTTCATTTTAAAAGACAACGATGCTACTCTTTAAACCATTAGACCTAGAACAAGTCGTGTGGCCACATAATATAACTTAAAAATATTGTTTGCTTGTTTGTTTGTTAGATTTGTGCTTAACGTCGTACTAATGAAATTCCCCTTATTTGACGACCTATTACCCCCCTTTACACTGTCCCTTGCCTAATAACGGTGAATAACCGGTAAGTAACCTAGAAAGAACCACCCCCGCGATTGCAGGAGCCACATCGTGTGACTCACTCATTTACCTGATGGTTGAAAGACGAATTCGACCACGTAAACAGTAAATCGAAGTAGGATTAGTACCCACGCACGCTTCCAGTAAGCCACGGCCGCGGGCTCGATAGCTTAACATGCGGATGAATTTCCTCGAGGCAATATTTTTCTGCTCATATTTCTACCAATTTTATTGCTATCAGAATCATAGTCAAATGGTTCAGCATGGACAGATTCTGTTGATACACTTTATTAGAAAATATGATAATCCGTGGAAAGGAAACAAGAGTGGACACGAATAGAGCCAATTGTGTTCTTTTTCTTGAGATAAGTACTGTGACTTAGCTTAAGTAATGGATCAATTAACACTGTAAAACATTCTTAGACATTCAACAAAATCATTTTATATCGTGCATTATCCCCGAAGCAGAAATATAATCCAACTCATTTTTGCATTTAGGTCATTATTTTACTAAAAATGGCAACCACTTGTCTTGTTGCCGTTTTCAGAATTCAAGTTTTATTGAAACTTTTTGTGGTAAATTGCTAGTCCGGACTATCAGTTGATTGAAGTTCTTGATGATATTTCACCAATATTATGACGATGTATTCAAACAGTCGTTGACACTGGGATAACCATATAACGTAATTTACTTAATTTGTTCAACGAGGATAACGCACAGCCGTCCAAAGTTAATCTCCCCCTTGTGCCAAGCAAATGAAGTAATACTGCGCTCCAAACCTATTGCCCGAAGTAGGATGGCCCGAAACTTGTTCCGGTCTATACAATTGATTTTCTCTTCACAATAATTCTGCTCTCCAAAATCGAATGATAAAACGCAGGTGACCATCGTAAATATGCTAAACACATTTCACACCAGTCTTTAAGTGGTGTAGTGGTCTCTAATTGAAGTTAGGACTCTGCTTATATGGCATATACGACTATTTAACTTCTACTTGACATCCGGATACCTCGTTTAAGCGTATTTATTTGCAAAATTAATTTGTGGATTGCTGTTGGGAGCCTTTGTAGATTTGGTAGGATCAGTTTCTTGCGAGATTGTCCAAACACAAACAATTTCACCTTTACATCACAACTTCGTGTATTGGAATTTGATAAAATGGCTGTGATGATAATGTCAAAAGTGAGATTGTCACATTTCTACACCACAAGGGTATTGGCAATTTGTCAAATGTCTCTCATGATATGCATGCCAGCATTTCGCACCTGTTGGCAGATACACGTCAAATTCAAAAGCGATATTGTCCGACCGCAGGAAGCCCAACTTCTACACTATAAATTCAGGTATTTAGCAATTTTCCAAATCCTTATCACGGTGCGTTAACCTGTATTTAGCACCTGTACTTTAGATAGATAAACGCCAATAACTAGATTGTCATCGGAGTGCCAATACTGGCAAAGAATACTGGCAGCTTTTGTACTGCTAAACTGAACGCAGACGAAATATAGACATATAACATCATGAACTTGTTACCTGTCAGCGAATTGGAAGAAACGTTCGTTTAATTCTAGAATTCATTCCATGTTTCAAAAACTTTCACGAATTGATGGAACATACTTCAATAGCACAGGACGTAAAGTACGAGAGAGTCATAAGATTTGGTTCCGGCAACCGCGGGGTGGATTTTACGAGGTTTCCTATCGGTTTTCCACGATTATGAGGCAACGAACAGTGTGAAGTTGACAGACCGTCGTCATATCAATGAAATACCCTTGAGTACGGTGTTAAACCCCAATCAAACAAAAAACAACTTGTAGCTTTCAAAATTGTATCATCAACTTCACTAGACGCTTGGCCTGCCTATAACAATCAAACGACTTCATGACAGTGTGTAAGTAATCATAGGTTACTGTAAAAAACAAGAATTGTCTCCTTCAGGTAACAAACAAAAGTTGCAATGAGGTACATGTCCAGGGCTATACGCTATTTTCCGTAGAAATGCTTTAACGTAACATGACGGTACCATATATTATTGCTATTCTTAGCTTCCCTTTTTCTGCCGACCACAAGCTTTCGTTCTTTGAGTTATCACCACACCCCAGCTTTTTATCGATGCGGAAAGAAACGGAAGTCAAGCTGAATGCTGTACCCGGAAGTATCATATGTTAAGTGTCTGTTGATAAGTTTCGGGTAAATCATTCTAGGCATTGACCGATTGTTACATTTATATATTTCAATGTACTATGATATATGACTGCGTCTGTTCTATGGTCTTGTCTCAGCAGTTAATCATATTCCATGACATACAAAATAAGTTACTGGCTGATGGGTAGAACAGCTGAAGGGGCTTCTTCTTCCACGGTTGATTTAAACGGCAAAACAGCCACGAAGTGAAGGAAGCAGCAGAAAAAAATCCTCATTGCGTAGCTCTATGTGTCATTCAATCTGACTATTAGGTTTGTATCCAATTGCATTTCCATAAATCAGTGTGGGTTGTATCTGAATTAAGAAGGATTTGAGTTTTTAAGCAAATGAAAATTGATGTATTTCCAAGGACGATAACCTCTCTATAAAGTTGATAATCCATTTTACATTGTCAGCTTAATACAGTTTGTGTTCGAATAAAAATAATAACAAATAAAACACTTTCGATTGCACAAACAGTGTGTCCTGTTCGTTTTATTTGCATTGGCTGTTTTGATTCTAAACATTGTTTGTTTGATTATTTGTTTTATTAAGATTAAAGGCCATACACTCATATATGATGACGAGCCACCCTAACGGATAACGGAACATCTCTGGACTTTTCTGGTTAAAACAAAGAGGAGACAAGACGCATTAATAATTATTAAAATAATTGTCGTATATAGTTATTCTCAGGCATCCATTCAGGCAAACATGTTGATCTTCTGTAGAACAAAACATCACAAACAGATTGGTCTGTTGATGCCTCGTATTTCTGAGAGTATCAGGGCAACACCCCCCCCCCCCTCCTGAACTTCTCACTACTATTAAGGAAGGAAACGCTTTATTGGGCAAACACAAAATACTTCCTGCTACAATAGTTTCGTGACCATAACACAACTTTCTTTATTATTTGTATATCGGTTAAATACCAGGATTTACTTCATGCATACACGAGATATTTCAATGCCGTTCAATAACACTTTGGTTATTCACTACGAGTTGTTCTACGTCAAAACCCTTGTTTCTGTTATGATGTTAATGCAGACAAGAGGAGTATATCTTTCTTAATAACATGGTTTTTAATTAACTGCCAATCATCTTCGCAACACAAGATCTATGTTACCGATTAACATATGTAGTCATGCTCCTCACAAGGAGATGTACAGTATGAAAAGTATTGATTGTATGAAGAAAAAAAATTAACTCGACATAACATTCAGACGGTGTGTGGGATTTCTTCAAAAACAATACAATTACTGACAAATAGTTTTGCTGGAGATGCTAAATGACGAGATAGTTCCCGACAATGAGTCGTTTACTCACAGGAGGCTGCCAAAGAGGTAAAGCGCAACACCAGCGAACCAGATTGCCCAGAGGTACATAGATCGGACAAACTAATTACAGTTAAACCTAAACTCACCTTAACTCACGTTTTTCATCTCATTGCAACCGATAGTTCCGGAATGGTAATTTTGTCTTCGATGATGAGGATACAAGGTCTTTTACCGCCCTAGGTTTGGCAGTATTTGTATTGACTGCAACCCTGGATTTTATTGATTGATTGATTGGAGTTTTATGCCATGATAAGTCACTTATACGGCGGTGTATTCCAACGATAATTCACACTTGGCTAACCATAAAATGTTAACTGTTTTGATACTGTTGTAAAGTTCATCTTCCTCTACGACCAAATAGAGAAGCATTGCTAATCTCCAAGCATGCTACACTTAACCAGAGGGCCACCGGGACTTGGAAGTTTCAGTAACCGTGGCTTATGTTACCAAAGTAACCAGCGGTTATTCAGTAACAGCTTTTTTTACCCTTGTTAACAAATTTCTTTTTGGTTTGTCTGTTTTCTAAATTTTCCTTATATTTTAAATATTATGCTATTCGAAGCTCTAATTTAAAAAAAAAATATATAGGTATCATTGGCATTAAAAAAGGTAAGGACCTCATTGTGCAAGGAATGGTAGAAATGCTGAATTTTGAAAAACAATGTGACATTCAGTCACATGGTCAACGCTTTATTGGGCAAATACAAATTGATATTTAGTAGAAAATTGATATTTGAGACTTTTCCAGACCCCCTTCCTGAAGAGACTCTCCATCCGACACTATCAGGATTAATGACTAACAATAACCCGAGGGTTTGGTGTCCGACAACATCTTAGGAGACATTTTAATGCTGGAAGGATTATACCACCAGCAAGAAACAACATATGGACTAGAACCACATCGTCAATATCTGGAGAAGGATACGCTTTATGTGCAACTGTATACCATGTTCTACCGCCTTTTAGACCTGTAGCCAATGAGAAGGCTCATGGAGGTCAGCTGATTATACTTTCGGGTGACGTCAAAGAGGTAAAGACTGACAGTTCAATACTTAGACCATATGCGAAAAACTAGCAATATATGCCGTAAATTCTCGACTTTTGTAATTAGATCAAACATATTTTCTGTCGTTGCTTTGGATCGGGAAATGTTGCAGAGATCACATTTATTACCTGGGTGTTTTACATTATTATCGTGTTACGAAGCAGTTTTACTCTAATCGCTTACATCGTATTCACGAAACACTACTTTAATGAACGGTTTAAGCGAGTTTCCTCTTCAGACAAATAAGAGTTACATTGATGAGGGTTTTCTTTGCCGAACTATATTGCTTTAGAAATAATCATCAGAAATGGTTCGTGGGATCATGAAAAAATAATGAGTTTTTGTGTGTGCAGTTTTGTGGTTTTGAAACAAACATTTGTCATATTTCGTGGCTTATCCTAGGTTAAGATGAAGTAAAATCGTATTTAATAAGACCCCATACTCTCTTATAACGTAGAAAGGACTCTCGTAATAAGAACTATAAAGTAATATTGCATCCAAAACAATTACTTTCGACACAATATCTCTGTGTTATTTTCAGCGATTTAAGTGACTATTATGCGTTCTTTTTTAATTTCAACATTTCAACACAGTTTTTATCAACATCTGATTGAATTATGCGCCCCGCCCCTCCAAAAAAATGATTTGATATAAACTAAAACAAAGTGTTTTAACGAAGAATAGGCTCTATTTCTTAAAGAAACTGAACGTCCCGCGTTTCCTGGTAAGTGTCACAACAGAGACGAAATACAAAAAAAATGCAATCCTCGAAACCAGAGTTAAAAAAAATGTATTTTCTGTCGTTGCTTTGGATAGGCAAATGTTGCAGAGATAACATTTTATTACGTGGGTGTTTTTCATTAGTATTTTGATACGAAGCAGTTTTCGTATAATCGCTTAGATGGTATTCACGAAACAGTACTTTAATGAACGGTTTAAGTGAGTTTCCTCTTCAGAAAAATAAGAGTTTCATTGATGAGGGTTTTCTTTGCCGAACTATATTGCCTTGGAAATAATCATCAGAAATGGTTCGTGGGTCATGACAACTAATGAATTTGTGTGTGTGCAGTTTTTTGGTTTTAAAACGAACATTCGTCATATTTCGTGGCTTATCCTAGGTTAAGATGACGAAACATCGTATTTAATAAGACCCCACACTCTCCATTAACGTAGAAAGGGCCTCTCGTAATAAGAACTAAGCAATATTGCATGCAAAACAATTAGTTTCGACAAAATATCTATGTGTTTATTGTCAGTGATTTAAGTTACTATACTGCGTTCTTTTTTAATTTCAACATTTCAACACAGTTTTTATCAACATCTTATTGAATTGGAAATCATTATGTGAGTTCCAAATAAAAACAAAAATAAAAAAAATGATTTGATATAAAATAAAACAACGTGTTTTTTTATGAAGAATAGGCGTTTCTTTTTTCTTAAAGAAACTGAACGTCCTGCTTTTCCTGGTAAGTGTCAAAACGAAGACGAAATACAAAAAAAGTGCAATCCTCGAAACCAGAGTTTAAAAAAATAAGCTAAATTTTTTAGAGGTAATATCTCGCAAATAAATCAAATGAATAACCACTAGTAATTTACAAATGACAGCTCATCTGACAAACTGTTATAACAACAAATAACGGTTCGTGCAGATTCTGGAATGATTCATGTCAAAGTTTAATGCATTTATGACCTCCGGCTAGTGACAATGGAAACTGTATTTTAATTCTTCTAAACAGATAGTTTTATCTAAAATTATTATCTTGTCATAACACCAAGATATATCGATAACAAATTCCACTATGTCAAACTTAATCGATAATAAACGTTACCTTTGATGAATTAAGGTGATATATCCTTATTGCAGTTGTTCATTTCTCTTCCCAGTCAATTAATTGAGCTCCATTTGCGCTAACAAATATTATCATTTCTTTCCCGGATGTGAATTTCGATTCTTTTTAACAGTTTCTGCAAATTGCCCTGTGGTACATAGATCCGCAAACTAATTACAGTTAAACCTGAAGATTAACTCACGTTTTTCATCTCATTGCAACCGATAGTTCCGGAATGGTAATTTTTTCTTCGATGATCAGGATTCAAGGTCTTACCGCCCTAGGTAAAGCAGATTTTTGCGACTAAGACGAAACTATCTTTTCACGCAGAATTTGTATTAGACTGCAACCATGGACTTCATTGATTGATTGGTGTTTAATGCCGTGTTTAAAGGGGAAGACCACCCAAACCCCATATTCTATAAATAAAACTTTTTGTGTGTAATACAATACATTAATTTCCATTTTCATAATCAGACCGTAACATTCATTCATTATAAAGAATCACAAGTACTAGTTGAGTCATCAAATCCAGTGCTGCTAAGTTTTCCTGCAACCTGGTTGGTCAGCCAATTTTGAACTATCCAATGATAGATCAGTGAAGTCTGCTGTACACAGGATTTGATGACAACTGGTACTTGTGATCCTTTTTAATGGATGATAACCAGAGGTACGATCAGATTATGAAAATGGAATTTAATGTATTGCATTACACACAAAGAGTTTTACTTATTTATAAAATATGGTTTTTGGGTGGACTTCCCTTTGAGTGTATTTCACATATATGAGGGCGGTGTATTCCAGCAATAATTCACGCTTCGATAACCATAAAATGTGAACTGTTTTGATAATATTGGAAAAGTTAATCTTCCTCTACCGGTAGGTAAAGAAGCAGTGCTACGCTTCAAGCATGCCGCTCTTAGTTAGATGTCCTGCAAGCCTCCGTTGCGGAGTGGTCTAGAGTGTACGCTCTTGTGAGTGTTTGCTTCTGGTCCACAACCTTTGGGGTCGCGGGTTCGATTCCCGTGGACCGTATGCGGGTTGGTATGCCAGCAAACGGCGGAAGATCGTGGTAAAGAATAAGGAATAAAAGACTTGAAAGTTTTAGTAACTGTGACTAATGTTACCAAGGTAACACGCGGTTATTCAGTTACATTTGTTTTTACTTTTGTTAAACAATTTCCTGTTTGGTTTGTCTGTTTTCCTAAATTTTCCTTATATTTTTAATATTATGCTATTCGAAGTTATAATTTTTTTCTAAATATAGATATCATTGGCATTAAAAAACGTGAGGACCTCATTGTGGAAAGAATAAGAGAAATGCTGAAATTTGAAAAACAATGAGACATTCAGTCACATGGTCATACAATTGGTGTTACGTTTAATATGATTGCTCGCTGACCTGTTTTAATACTGTTGATAGGATTCTCCTTGTTGACTGCATTAAAAATGAGCACAAGAAACACCATAACGATGGACGTTCTAAACCAATGTTTAAATCCTCGTTCGTGAAACGGTTTAAACGGTGTTTTCAAAGATCCGCAGTTAGAATGACTAGCTGGCGTATTTTGTCTACAATTTAGGGCTTTGGTGTTTGTGCGACCGATTCCTATTTCGGCAAAGTTTCAAGGTGTGTAAAATACTGGCAGCACAAGGTTAAGTCTGGATTGCCAATAATTGTTTCCTGTCGGCAACTTATCGATCGGTGGTTACAAATTCCAGCAGAGAGCTTCTCTCCAATACTAGAGACTTTTCACCCACTTCCTGAAGAGACTCTCCATCCGACAATATCAGGATTAATGAATAACAATAACCCGAGGGTTTGGTGACCGACAACATCCGAGGAGAATTTTGAATGCAGGAAGGATCATACCACCAGCAAAAAACGGCATATGGGCTAGAATCACGTCGTCAATATCTGGAAAAGGAAGCGCTTCATGTGCACTTTTATTTGAAGTCAGTTTCTAGTATTCTATGACAAATCAAGATACTTAAATACAATACGGATCTTTCTGGCTTCCAAATTCAGTTAGAAATTTCAGTATTATAACCATAAAATCTAACTTTTAAAGAAGGAAATAATTTTCTTGTGAAGCCTCTAAAATAAATCTAACTCATTCGGAACATATAATATTATTAAAGTAAAATAAAGATATTTTATTTTATTCTCTCCCGTGGTGAAGAAAGATAAAGGTTTGCAAACGAATAATTTGTCTATTTTTAATCATCCGATGTTGGATGAACAGGATTAATTCCTAATTACATATCATTGGCCAGCATTAATGGGGAAGGAAAACTGGGTAATGAATTAACCCAGAAAACCCACGACCTTACGCTGGTTGTTGGCATACCAACCCACATACGGTTAGCAGGAATCGAACCCGCGACCGCAGATGTGAGATGGATATGTGGACCAGAAGCATACACTCACTTGAGACTACAGTTTAGACGACCCTGTCACGGAGGCCCCACAGTAATATCTGGCATAAGACGGCTATTATTTACTTCCGTTTTGTCACCCTCGAAAATAGTTCTTAGTAAAAATGGTGTGTAGTCTTGTTTTATTTATTCTGGCCCTGGGAATTGTTGTTTTGTGGAGTATCT
>JARFOD010155865.1:0-12244 GCA_031763545.1 Mopalia muscosa | reverse complement strand
AGGGTGGTTTCCTTTACCCATTGGGCTGGCACATCATCATATAAGTGAAATACCCTTGAGTATGACGTTAAACCCCATTCAAACAAACAAACAAATTCTGACTTATCTTTGGTTTTCATCATTCATGTCAAGGCTGGTTTCCTTTACCCACTGGACTGTCATGCTCTCTTACAAGTCAAATAGTACATAGATGCCAGAGTTCAGCAGAAGACTCAAAACAAGCTACATGTATCTATTTCTAATTCTGAGCATGTGTCTGCTCAGTTTAGCAGTAGCACTTCTCTAATAATAAAAAACGTACTACTTGTGTGAAAATTAGAACAGCCATGATATCGATATAGGTTTTCAAGCAGCAACACTTTAAATTCTGATTGGATGCATGCTTCTGTATCCACTGCTTTCCAAGTCTATGTCGTTAGAGTTGGAAGGAGTTTGGTGCTCTTAGAGTTTAAAAAGTGGCAACATGGAGAAAGTTTGTAACTGTGTCCAGGACTGTAAATGATAGAGTACTTTGTCTAGGGCCTGATGCAGGTTCATTTCTAAAGTAAAATAAATGTTGGTCATTCTAAGATTTCTGCAAAAGCGGTGCATATTTATTTAAATCTTAAGAAAACAGTTAACCCTGGCTTGTGTTTTTCTTGGATGTAGTAAATAGTGGATGCCCAAAGTTTTGACTTGCTAATGAATTTTTTGTTTGATGGCATTGTTTTTGTTCACCTTGTGTCCTGTCGATGTAGCAATTCTGCTATGAATATGCAAGTTGAGTAACCAATCAGGACATTATTACATGTAGATCAGGTTGTTTTAATGCTTTGATATATAAAATAGGACCTATTTCTTTAAGCTAACTCTAACACTGGAGCCGTATACTCTGGGTATCTTAATAGGAGGGGCGAAAAAGCCAGTTGTGATTCTTTCACCACCCACACGATACATTGCACCTATCCTTAACCCTAAACACCAGTTGTTTCCCTTCACTTGTCAGGCGGGTTGGTTTCGTTCACAGCTTGATGCTCTGCTTTGAGACGTCTTCTGGGCAAATCCGTGTATTAAACATGAGTGGTATTATAAATGAGTTTGTACTAATTTGGCTTGAAACAGTCTGACAATGTATCAGAGAGTCTTTAGGGAACCACAAATACATTTGTTTTATACATGTACAGTACTGTACTCCTGCCATGGGTTTCCTTTTGTTTTGTTTTTGTGTAAATTTGACCTTTTATTTTTGTCATATCTTTATACATATTTATATTATTTCTATTATATTGATTTACACTTAAAACAATCACCTAAAATTTTGTCTATAAAACTATTAGTTCAGACATTATTTTACAAACTAACTTATTCAGACTGCCCGCAATCAACGGTATACCTGTTCAGGGATTAAACATTAAAGATTGAGAGGATTAATTTAACTAAGGACTGAGATTGCCCTGTCAAATAGTTTTTTAAAGAAATGACTCCTGTTTACTACATGTACTCATCTGGAATCTGGTCATTATATAGTCTCCGAACTACAGGTGTTGGGTTTCCTTATTTGTTCATTTTTTTATTTTCTTTAAAATCACCTTTGATTTTTTTTTTGGTTAGGGGGGCTCCTCGTCAGAAGCATTTTGCATCCAGTTCTATAAACATCAATAAATCATTCGAATAATATTAAGGTCTATGTATTCAGCTGTGAAAATCCATAGAAGGTGCATGGTAATTATATGGTAAAATTTGTCAGATTTTTTCAGATTTTTTTTTATAAATACTAAGTGTGACCTCAAACTAAAGAGGATTTGGAAAATGTGTTGCAATAAATACAATAATCCATGAAAATTTATTTAAAAGGTATTTAAATGATATTTTTCCGATCTGTTGTGACGATAGAGATTTATTTTCCTGCTTCTAGAGAATTAAATACTGTTGTCTGTTATTTTATTTTATTTTTTTTTCTTTATTTTGACCTCTGTATTTAGCAATGTTAGAAAATGACCACTGGCTAAAAGATCAGACAGGCTGTTGGGAGGGAGCTTTCGGCTGCCCTGGGGCTCTAAGAGCTAAGATCTTAGCCAGTGACTTATCCACCTTTCATTTTCCACAGGCAGTTAGTAAAATGACTGTTAGAAATTTTGATTTTAACATGGGAAAGATAGAAAAATTGAAGTTTTGATAGACAAAATTTCTCAAAATAGGGATTTTTGACAGGCTGATTTCCAAACCAAGCTAAGACACGGACATCAAGGGTAACTTCCTTCAACCATCATGCTGGGACGGGACCCTGTCATACATCATAACATATACATGTCATAATGATTTAATTAAATTTAATGGTGTTAAACCCCAATCAACTAAACAAACTAAAACTGATTTTCGTAGAACCCTGGAATTTTTTTTCTGGGATAGTAAAAATGATGAGTGCCCAAACTGTCAGAACTGGGTCAGGCCCTAAGTGAAATAACTTTGAGTCAAATGCAATCCTATTATTTACGTTGAGAAAAAAAAGTATTTTACTTTATGTTTATTTGCTTTCAGCTGTTTGCCTTGAAGCAGTTGGGGAGGCTAAGGTAGAATGGATGACATCCAGTGATATACAGGCTTCTGATGAGGAGGTCTTTAACTTTACTACAGTACTGCCCATCAAAGGTAAAGGTTAGCAATTCATTTATTAATTCAGATTTTTTATAAATCCAATTTTCAAAAAAACTATTTAATTATCTACAACAAAAAGCCACCAAAAGTTATCAATAAGTCAGCAAAATTTCATAAACTCTGTAACCCTACATATATCTACGGCTAAGGGAAGCTTGTTTGGAGAGTAACAATGCTGTCTACTTAGCACTGGAGGAAAATCAAATTTCCAACATTATCATAACACTTTATGTTTCACGGTTGTGCTTTTATCAATTATTGTTGGTAATCATCACTGTCATATTAGTGAAATACCCTTAAGTATGGTGTAAAACACCAATCAATCAACCCTATCGAAACTCTCTCAATCATTAAAAAATTTTAAATCAGATCTTTATTTTGTTTCGTTCTCTCAGGTGACAAAGAAATAGATGATGAGTCTTTGATGCACGCTGGGTCCCATTACTTTCCATTTGAATTCACTCTACCTCAAAAATTACCGTCCTCTTTCAAAGGAAAACATGGCCGACTGCGCTACTATTGTCGCATGACAATTTGCACAAATGGTGGACCACACCATGAAAAGTGTGGAAAGTTTGGCGTTATAAGCCTGTTGGATTTGAATGCGGAGCCAGATGCTGGGGTAAGATTGTGTTTTTGTGTAATATTATGATATTTTACAATGCAGAGTTTGTATTGTGGGGAAGATACAATGGTTGGATGGTTATTCAAGTCAAACTGAATTTGATCAGATTTGTTGTTATTTGACGTCTCATCATTTCGTTACACGCTTTATTCTTTCGAAACAAATATAATCCAAAACCTAAACAGTGGTGTTGCAAACAACTGAATCAGTTGATAAAGCCATTCATTTATGGACATGAAATCTATTAAAGAATGTGTTAAAAATAGTCACCAGTGAATATTGAAGTGTTTGGTTTTTTTTATTTCAAATGTAAATTAAATATAGTCCACATCTCTCTTTTTCTCGGCAAAAAAGTTTAATTTAGAAACAAAAACGGTGACTTTTGTTTGTTTGGGCTTGTGTCAACTGCTAACAATTTCATAACTTGAATAAAACCTCAAACGACTTTCTCTTGATAAGCTATAAAGCCAGAGAAAGTTTGTCTTGTTGAGCCAGGCTTCTGGTTAACCCTTTAAATTCAAACCATACTTGCCATTTTCTAAAAACGCTTTACTTATGTCAAATTTCACCGTGTTTATCTATAGGCTTCACTTGTATCTATGTTAACTCTTAGTTATCACCTTGTATTGGTAAACCCATACCCTGAGTTTTCACCGAGACAAATGATTAGGAGAACATGTAGTCAAGACAACAGTTGTAAATTACTCATGACTTGTGTTGTCATGGATTCTCTTTTTAAAAAATTCTTGTAAACCGACAAATAATTTGTAAGACAAACAAAATAACATTTTTAGCATTATTAATGATAAGCATTTGTTGGTTCTTTCATATTTTTTTTTCCTTGCCTCTAAACTTTTTTTGTGTTATTTTTAACAACTTACTTTATTTATGGCTCCCGTTATTTTTAGAGCTGTGAGACGCACAAAATATTGCACATCCTGTGACAGTAGTAATTAGTTAGTTTTGCAACTGACAGCAAGAAAACAACCTACGTAACTTGAACCCTTTCAACCCTACAGTCTGGCTCAGGTTATGTAACTCAACATTCAAGTAACAACAACAACATCCTGAACTGGAATAGTTTTGTAAGAAACTTGCAGTGTCAAGTTGTGATATTTATACTGGTGCTTTGAACTGTAGAGTTATCTGTAGAAGTCTGCCATCTTCGGGGCGGGTGGTCCAAAGCAGCTATGTTTCTGCACCCTAGTTGAAATACAACACATGTAAATTACTAAAGACATCCAACCATTTCAGAAGTATTACAACTAAAAACAAATAGGACTGGAGGCTTGCGGTGTGTATCACTGGATTCATATTAGCATTTGTGCCCATGCGCCACCTGGTGTTAAAGCCAACATCATGCGGATAAGTTTGGGGTGTTCATTTTAATAAATCTGCTGTCACCGTCGACATGCACCACATTATACTAGTTGAAATAGCCACATAAAATCTCCTTTAAAAAAAAGCCCTGTGAGGGAGTGGGTGGGCCATGGCCCTGCAGAATACTCCCTCGGCTTCCTCGGTCGATCGTAAGAGGCGAGAAAAGAGGTTGCTTTCTGGTGTTCGCAGAGCTAAAGGGTAACGGAAAGCAGATTTGTTTATGATGATCTGTATTTGTGTCCGTCGTCATATAAGTGAAATACCCTTGACTACGACGTTAAACACCAATCAAACAAACAAACATTTACTTATTACCACTATTTTGTCCAAGGAGAATGTTTTGCTCTGTACTGACAGAAGTTTGCTGTTAATTGTTAAGTTGCTTCACAAAAGTGCTGTAATCTTTTTTGGCATGACCCTAAAATCAATTCTCTCAAATTTGGTGAGTTAAGCTAACATTTGCAATTTTCTCTGGTTTGGTGATTTTGTAAATACATTAATGCGCCTTTGTGCAAAATAAAGCAAAATTGCTTTAAAATACAGTCTTTATTGATTATCCAATGACAATATTTGTTTAATGCAAAATGCTGTTTTAGATGAAGACTGCAAACAAATTGGGAAACCTATAAATTGTCCTACTAAACTAAGTTTTCATAACTGTTCAGTCTGTCTCCCCAACAGCACAGGCCAGAACGACCATGTCAATCTTTGTACTAAAACACAATGGTTTAGCCAACAGCACAACGCCGATATGTATCTTGTGATTGTGTTGCCTTGCCTTTGGCATCAGGGTGTATTAGTGACCTATTGGAGTGGCACATCATCATAAAAGTGAATTAGCCTTGAGTAAGGGTTTTAACCCCAATCACTATGTTTTGCTTGCTGCTCAGCCAGTTATGTATTGATATAATATAGTAATATTTACTGTGTAAGTAAGAGCATTGTACAGTATACAGCTGCATGCAATGCTCGAATTTCATACTGTGATACATATAGACACAATTAAATAGTTTTTGAGGGTTTAACAATTCGTCGTCATGTTCATGTAGAAAAACATCTCATTAGGAGGAATTCAATGACTAGAGACAATACTCAGCCTCAAAGCCGTCTCTAATTCCCCCACACTCACCCCCTGGCCATATTATTGATGAAATAACCTGTACAAAACAACAAATCCACAATCTATCTCACTTATGTAAAAGCATTATTTGTAGTCAGTAGAAAGTCTAATGTAAATTATCACACCAGTGGCTCATTATATACAATATCTACAGATTACTGTTAGAAGGTTACATATGGCTGACACTAAACCCGCGATGTAAACACAAACAGTGATTATATTCATCCTAATGATTGTCAGTTATTACATATGCCCCATAGATAGCATTAAGATAAATGAATTATTGGTAATTAATGTGCTCTACATGTAATTATTGCTTTTCACATACACTCAGCAGCCAATTTGACATCAGTTTCAATAATTAGTACTTTTTGGGCATTTTCCATGAAGTCATATTCCCTACTTGTTGACAACTTTATGCGGTTGTAATTCTGTCAACAGCATTTGGATAATTTCCCCTGAATTATAAGCGATCACTGTACAGAGAGTACGCTTGTTCTCTATAATTAATCTTGTCTATGTAATACTTGCGCTAATGGGGGCTATTAATAATGATCTGATCAATGTACAGACTAGTTAGAGTAAGAACCATTCCTAGGCTGCTTCCTGTTGCCCTGGTGATCTCAGCACTTACAGTCAAAGCAAAGCCAAGCTTAATGGCCTATCCGACTACCAGTGTCTTTGACATTTTGTCTCATTACACCATGTATTATGTACTTTGTTGTTGCTCTTAGTCCGTAAAAATTGTTCCTTCTAATCATTGTTTATCAAGGATTCATAGAAGCCATTTTCTTGAGTATGAAAAGCTGAATTTTGGACTAACCAAAATTTTATTGAAAACAATATGTATTTAAAATGAAAGCTTGGATTGGAATTGAATTTTAATAAAATATTGGATGTTTACAAATGAAAAAGGGATATACATGTATATATTGAATATTTTTCAGCTAAAATTGAGTTTTTATTGAAGTTTAAGGGCCTTTATTCAACCCCATCAGAATGACTTCTTGCAAATCCTGTTTTAATTCTTGTAATAGCATCACACCAATTCTATATAAAATATCTTATCTCGTCTTGCTTATCTAACAGTATGTCTAAGCTTAACAAGGTAGATAAAAACTTGTGTGTTATCAATGGATATGACAGCGTTCTTACGTCAGGTAATTCTTGTAGACCGTTTAACTGAAGTGTTTATCTCTGTATGTCCTGCTACCCTAGCTCTCCTTACACAAGTGTTCCAACACTAACATCCTCCTCCATGCAGATCCACTGTCTAATTAATAAATTGTCAGCCTTTTTTTTTTTTCTTTTTCGTTTTGTCTCAATTGCACATGTGTTCCTTGCCTTATGCCCATGTGTGTTGGAGGAAAATACATGTTACCCAGGTGCTCTCAAAACTAGGACTCAGCACAAAGCTGGACAGTTGATTGGTCATTGTGTATTGTCCTGTTTTGTAATTGATGGTTGCCAATGGTCAATCGTGGTTTCCATCACTTATTGGGCTGGCACAGTAACACCATCAATTGACTAAACATAAATCTCCATTGAAAGAAACCAATCAAATGAAGCTATAACACTATCAAACATATTCGTGAAATAAAGACTTAACCCCCCAAACAAAGAAATGGCTTATCTGTTTGCAAATAGTGATTTTTATGTTGCTTAAAAATTGTTTAAACGATATAAAAGACAACAGATTATCCCTATTTAGACATCCACTTTTTTATACTCGTGTTACTGGTAACAAATATATTATTGTCAATGGCTTTGAATCGTTTCTATTTTTAATTTGGCTATAAATAAATTGGATGTTGTAATATGGAGGTAAGTAAGCTAACATCTGTGTACATGTATTAGACATACAGGAATGTTATAATATAGTGTCTTTTTGTTCTAGAAAAGACATAAAACACAATTATTTTTTTTTAACTCTTGATAATAAAATAAATAACCTCTGTGAAGCTAGACTGCAACGGATTTACACTAAAAAAGGCCATTCCAGTTTGGACGGAGATTTAAAACTTTCTGTTTCCCAGCAGTTTGTTATATTTAGCCGACCACTAGGGTAAGGGGTTACCGTTTGTCAACAGTTGGTATTAGCCGGGGGAATCCATCAATTAAATCCACCAAGATGTTATCATTACGTTACCAAGTTTGATAAAAAAAATTGCCAAAAAATCAAGTGTGTAAAATAGTTTTATGGGCAGCTGATTGAGGTTTGTCAGATTGTGTATGTGTTGAGCAGGTTATCTCCTGTGTTATCACTGACAAGGGTGGCTTTCTAGGATTTAGTTGATTAACCGCCAAGAAGTAAAGGTGTGCAGGACTGTTAGACAAGAAGCACCTGATGGGTTTCCATTTGAAACTCCATGCTGATGAAAACACCGAGACATTTCTGACCTTAAGGGTCAAATGGCCTGTCATCCATGGAGCTATCAACCATCCCTTTCCTGTTACAAGATACACCGTTTATTTCTGCACTATATCCCCTCCATGTGTACTTTTAACAACAAGGATAGAATTTTGTGCTAATCTCATTTTGATTTTGCTTTCATCTTAAAAAAACTGGAAATTAGGATAATCTTGAATAATACTTTTAACAATAATTTTTTAGCTCGCCCGTATGAAGTAAGGAGAGCTTATGTCATAGCCCTGGTGTCGGTGTCAGCTATGTAAAAGCTTCTATAATGAAATGTACTGAGGGAATTTTTCTGAAATTTTATACACAGTTTGCCTCACCGGAAAGGAAGACGTGATTAAAATTATATGGAATTCTGTGAATATTAATTATGCTAATTAGGTGATATTGTTTTTTTTTACAAAATGGCGGACAATTTGCGTTAAGCACTATATATCCAAATTGAATAGACCGATTTTCGTAAAATGTTGGGTAAATATTCCACAACATGAGAGGAGAGGGATATTGTCTGTTCAGCTAATAATATGCATATTAATTATTTTAACGAGCTTTTTAAGTAAATTTGCGTTAAACACCATAACTCCAAATTGAATAGCCTGATTTCCCTTAAACTTTGGGTAGATGTTCCACAACATGAGAGGAGAGGGATATTGTCTGTTCAGCTAATTATATGCATATTAATTATTTTAACGAGCTTTTCAATAAAATTTCTGTTAAACCCATATCTTTAAATTGAATAGCTCGTTTGTCATAAAAATTTATGTAAATGTCACACAACATAAGAGTAGAGTGATATTATCTGTTCAGCTCATTATGTGCATACTAATTACTTAAACAAGCTTTTCAATTGAATTTGCGTTAAACACCATAAGTCCAAATTGAATAGCCCAATTGTCCTGAAATTTTGGGCAAATGTCACAAAACATGGGTGGAGAAGGTCATTGTCAGTTCAGCTAATTACATGCATATTAATTACTCTTTACGGGCTTTATGCATAGATATTAAATCGTTTTGCCTTTAAGTGCATTCCATTTTATTGGTGGAACAGGCAAGCTCTTTGGCAGCCATGCTGTCAAGTATTTTATTTTTTTTTTAACAATTTCGTTTTAAAATAAATTTTACTTATCTGTGGACACCTGGAAGTTTCAATTAATTCTACCCAGGGAGATTAATGTTGCTCTGCAGCTCTTAGAGCTACGGCCTACGGGCAAAACAAAGTTGATCTTTTTGTTATGGCTTTTTGTTACTTCTTGTCCTTTCTTGTTATTCTTGTTGCCAGGCAGATCTAGGGCAGTTTTCTCTACCCAATATTTTAACACACTGTCAAATGTGAAAAAATATCTTAAATGCGGCATTAAACCAAATCATATAAACAAACAATAACTTATATCTTAAATAGAAACACACCTGTATATTCAGAACTCTGATTTTATATTTTCTCCTGAATCTGTCTTTTAATATGCTAAATAATAGTTAAAATAAATCGCTAAACATTTGTCAGATACAAAGTGTTTATCTAAATTTTAATTAGGAAGTACCTCCAGGATCATCCTGTTTAACTCAATCTATCATAAACTGATACGTAAAGCAGTGCGACAGTACATAATTAGATAAAATAACCATGTTTTATTATCACTTTTGAGCTAAATCGAAACATAAAGCCATTTTCTTGTGATGTCCTGTCTTGTCTTTGTTTGTTGCCATTGGCATCTTGGGTGATTTCTGTCATCCGTGTAGCTGGCAGGCCTCATAGCAGTGAGCCAACCGTAAGTGAATTTCATTGTTTTGGGACAGCACTTTCTAGTTAAGAAACTTTTGGCCAACATGTTACTGCTGGTGATTCAGAACAGAACTCTGATGGTCGCAGATTGCTGTCAACCTGCAACATTTTGTGGGCAGGAAGCTGTTCAAACCAAGAAAGTGTAATCCCCAACATGAAAAAAACGCTGTTAACATTCACACAAAAATTACTCATAACTTTAAGTGTAGTGTGAGTGTAGAAGCACAGTCAACTGATATGTATGTTTTCAGGGCAAAAAGTCCTAAAGTACAATGGAAAACCTTTTTTCATTTAAGCATAATCTTATGAAAATTAACATATATTTGACTGTTTCTGTCTTACTAAAAGTGCCCCCCCATCTCTTTGTTGTTATAGCTGCCGGTTGAAAATGATACATTCGAGACAGTTGGTTCGTGGTGCTGTGTGGCGGGAACAGTCACAGCCTCCCTGAAGCTAGACCGCAAAGGATTTACACTAAAAGAGGCCATTCCAGTTTGGGCGGAGATTAAAAACTTAAGCAGTCGAAGGATAACACGCACACAGGTCTCATTGATACAGGTAAGAATTGACCAATCACCATGTAGTGTTTTATTTGTACTATTTTAATTATTAATTAATTATTTTCACTATGAGTTTGATGACTTTAAATCATATAAACCATGCACCTTTGTCTATCCACATTTGGGGAAAGGGAGTTAGGCCTACAAAAAGTATTGTGTACAGACAATGTAGTTCTGGGAGATTTTCCTCACTGCTGGTAATTAGATGGAACGAAAGTTAAGCAAAAAGTGTTTGAATCAATGGGCCCTCATGTAAATTATGCCAAAACTGGCTCTCTATGCTGACATTGTTCCTTTATGATTGCATTGTCCTAAGTGGAGCTGATGAGCAGTTTCTTCCATATATGAATAATAGATTGTTACATGTCAGTTTTTTTAGATTTTTTTTAACAGCTATCGTGTCTACGTTTTGAATTTTTGGGAAAACTGGAGAATTTTTTCTTTTTTTAAATTGTTTCCTTGGCAATTGAGGTGTAGGGTGAAATGAAAGATCTTTCCAACAAAATTATAAAGCTCTATTTTTAAGACAACTGAAGCTTGCTCTGAGGGAGTTTTTCTTTATAAAAGTCCATAGATTTATCTGTCTGCATGTGTGGATGGTTTCTCCAATTCCATTTTAAGGCGAGCTTGGTTTGAGTTGTAGTCTGGAAGGGAGTGAAAATGTCTGGACAATTGTCATGGGGGATGTATCCAATCAATCATCTACAGTAACCACCATAAAAATTAAAATTGGAAAAGGAAATTGAGATCGTCTCAGAAATAAATATTTCTGTCTGGATGTGTATTTTATATTACCCACATATTAAATTGCTATGATTGAAATGTGAAAGAATATTAAATTATTAAAGCATTGGATGTTCTAAGGTAGAAAGCGAAAATATGATCGTAATTATTAGGGTACTTAATAATTTCGTTTTCACAGCCATTTCTTGTCTGTACAGGGTCAGGCATGTTTACCATCAGTGATAGCCAATTACTTTATGTCCAGTTAACTAATGGCCTGCTGACAGAAATCTCCTGTAGATATCCAGTAGCCATCATCAGGACTTGGTCAGAGACGCTGATGTAAAACTTTCACCTGGAATGTGTGAAAACATGTGAGGAAATACACCTTGTAATATTAGCCCTAATCATGTCCTACCATTATCTACAGAAAGTGTTTGTAATTTAGGCCTGTGCTGCAATCTTTATCGACATAACCTTAATATCGGTTCTCTAAAATTTTGTGAGATAAACCTAACATTTGCATTTACCTTTTCTTTGTTTATTTTTTAAATACATAAATGTGCATTTATGAAAAAAAATTGGTCTATATTACAAACTTTGATGATTGGATTGACAAAATTTGTCAAAATCAGGAGCAATTAGCACATTAAGACACACACTGCAAACAATTTGGGTAACCTATAAATTGGTTCTCCTAAACTAAATTTGCATAACCGTGGAAAGACAATGTTCAGTCTATTATCCTCCTCCCCAACTATTGACTATACTTAATGTGTGTCACATGTATGTATTGAGTTTATCAGATGATCCATTGTTTTTAATTGAAATGCCGCTAATTGATGACCTCGGCCTCCTCGGGCGAGAAAAGAGGTTGCTTTCTGTTGCCCTGGTGTTTGCTGAGCTAAAGGGTAACAAATTTGTTTGTGATGTTGTATATTTGTGTCCGTCGTCATATAAGTGAAATACCCTTGAGTACGACGTTAAACACCAATCAAACAAA
>JARFOD010155854.1:0-12245 GCA_031763545.1 Mopalia muscosa | reverse complement strand
ATAAAATATTAATATGATTGGAGCAGCAGTTGCTGAGATATAGTGATAACAAGAATTGTTATGGGACGGACGGACGTTCGGACGGACCACGGAGAGTGATGAGAATAGCCCACAGTCAGAATGACTGTGGGCTAAAAAACCTGCCCTTAGCCAGAGGTCAATAATTATTTAAATTTGAGTTATTTTTTTTTGTTTTTGTTTGATACTAAGCTAATCTTCCTCCTGTATTAAGTCAAGACAAACATTGTGATACTCTAGGAAAACTGGGTTTCAGCTTCTTTATATGTTTTATGGAGCAAGGTTTCAGTGCAGATACTAGCACCTTTTTCAAACTTGATGCTTAAAAGTGCTAGAACCTGCACTGAAATGCTGCTCAATACCAAATCTAGAAGTAGAAATCCATAAAATTGTATTATGATGTACGGTCACAGGCTTCTAAATGCCACTGATACAACTCCAAGAAAGCTGTCAGAGAGCGTAATAAGGAGAAGACCAGTACAGATCAGTGAAACAGGACATTTTATAAAACGAATATGCAAAATGGACAGTGACAAACATAACAACAAATCCACTTCCTCAGATAAAGAAAAGACAAGTCCTGGGGTCAGTTACTCAAAAAACTATTATTTGGTAACAATGGTCAGATTAAATTGCTAATAGCAGATTAGAGATAGATCTTCAACATTGCCTTAGTTTAATAGAGTTTTGAGAAACCAGTTACAGAACAATGAATATAATAAAATGAAGTATGCAAATGTGATAAAGTAATTATCACATTTAATGTAGTGTAGTAAAAAATAAAAATCACAAGGAATAAACTTCTTGTACTCTAGGCCTCAAACAGCAAAGAAACAACGGAAAAATAGTTTAAACGCCGTGGAAACATGATACCCGACGTATTCTCTGGGATGTTACATAATGCTCAAGTACTGTTTCAACATACTTGGCTTCAAATCCCTAGCTACATGTAACGGCAAGTTCGATTGATTTTCTGGTTCTGAAAAATATTAAGTATTCAATCACAAAAACATCAAACATTCAGTAATACAGGATGATGTACTTACATTTCCATTGATCTTTTCAAAGATAAAACACATGTTTGGAAAAGATGATCATGGGGAACTTACAAGCCATTGCTTTTCAGACAAGACAAGAAGCCTTGTCAAATTTGAGCAAGTCTTTGACGGTGATTCAAATAATGGAACAAGCGTTCATTTACATTCAGAAGCTATACAGTTATAAAGGAATGCTCCGAATCATTATTAAATGTGAAGAATAGCTGTTTATTTCTCCACAATGTAGAAGAACAGGCACTTACACACACCAAGGAACCCTATCAAATTGGAGCAAGTCTTTGACGGTGATTTAAATCATTGTGCAACCGTTCACTAACATTCAGAGGCTAGAGTTATAACGAAATGATCCAAATCATTATTAAACGTGAAGAATAGCTGTTTATTTCTCCACAATGTAGAAGTACTGGCACATACACACACCAAGAAACCTTATAAAATGGGAGCAAGTCTTTGACGGTGATTCAAATCATTGTGCAACCGTTGATTAACATTCAGAGGCTAGAGTTATAACGAAATGATCCAAATCATTATTAAATATGAGGAATAGCTGTGGATATCTCCACAATGTAGAAATACCAGCACTTTAAACACACATCAGATGCCCAGAAATCATGGTTTAGTATCCAGATGGGACTGGCAGTAGTCAGCATACATCAGGTGTATTTCATTCCCTGTCTGTCTGAGGGGCCTACTAGTCTACAGACAGACATTCTTTACATATACAAAACATACATGATTATTAACACAAGATGTTTGACCAAATTATTCACATACATGTACAAGTTTTTATATTCTTGAAGACAGTTAAGCGTGTTTAGAATACCTTCTAAAAAATAAAATTTTGCACAAATTTTTTTCTTTTTATAAAAGTCTTTTTTTTTTTAAATGTAGTCCCAAAAATGTACACATTTTTACAAAATTGTATATATCTGCATATACATGTCGTTGTACATATAGATATGTATATTTTTGATTTTCTACAGCCTATAAAATGAATTAATATTTGCCCAAATTTACGCATCATACAATCATAAGAATGCATTTACATTTAGCTTAATAAATTGCTGAGTTTATCATGAACTATTCATTTTGTATATAAAAATAAAAATATCATATTTAAAATTGGTTGCATTTGTTGAAAGTTGACTAAATATATATAAGCTTATATCACATTATAAAGATGTGTAATTGCATTTTAGAATAGCCTGTGTTAAAGTAAGACATGATGGTCAGAGCTGAGGTGCAGGTTTATTTATCTGCTGACCACTTCATCTCTCTGACTGGTCATCTCTTATACATAAACATGTAGCTAGCAGACAATTGTACAGCTGGATTCCCTCCTCTCTCTGTGCTCCACAGCCTGTTCTACTAAAGGATAGCCAAAGCTTTATAGGTGAAGGTTTATTTGTCTGCTGACCACTTCATCTCTCAGGCTGCTCTGACTGGTCAGCTCTTAGAACTAGCAGACTATTGTTGTGTTGGATTTCGCTCTCTCTCTTGAGATCTCACTAATTTACACAGACAGGCAGTGGAAGGAAGGCCCAGTTCTACAGCTACAGACACAGATTGGTGAATTATGCAGACAGATACTGTTTGACCAGCCTAAAGCAGGTCTCCCTACTCCCTGGGGGATGACCAATCCAAAACAGAGAATATGGTAAATGTAACTTTGATTAGCTGAGTCTGTTCACGCAATAAAACTGATCCAGCTGATTGCAAAAAGACAATACACCTATTTCCCATGTTCCTTTCTGAAAGAAATTCAAACTGAAAAACAAAAGTTGAATGGACTGCAGCAACTGCAGTTTTGAACCACTGTTGATAAAGAACCCTGTCTTTGTCTGGAGAAATCAAAGATAGCTTCAGTACAATTTTAGTAATTGGGTGGAGGAAAGGGAGGGGGTGAGGAGGTGGAGGGACAGTAATGGTCATGTCAGAGTTTGAGAAATTTCCATCTCTCATATCATCATTAAGGTCTGGTTCACTACTGGATTTATTATCATTTATTGTAGGCAAACATCATGTGATGTTAAATATAACACTTGGACTGACAGCCTGTACATGACAAATACACGAGAAAGGTTTTAGAAAACCAACCATGCACCTAACTCAATATCACGAAGTTGAACAATTTTAAAATATGTCTTATTATATTGTATTAAAAAAAACAAAACTAAAACTTACCAGACCTCCAATGTGTATTAGAGCTTCATATGTACAGGTACATTCCAGTAATATAATTCAGAACTTGATTTTCACTCAGCAATTTAAATGTTTAAATTTACAAACAAAATAGAAAAGTATGTTTTAGTTCACATGGCTGCCATTGGCTACATGATGCTAGTGAATAAGAAATACACAGACGTCGGCAATTTTTTATATCGATAAAATGGTTGAACTATAAGTTTTATAGTTCACTGATTATGAATTAAGTGACACATGCATTAATAAAAATCCCACTGTTGAAAATATTGTTAGCTATCTAAAGGCCTATCTGGTTGACCCTAAATCAATATGGAGAGGTCGTGGGGTTGAACTGACAAAGGAAACCAATGAAAATCATGTTAGTTATGGTCCAAAGAATAGATCAAACTATACCGTACAAACCACTGCCAATACATTCAGATCCTTGACCTGGAATGCATGTGTGCCAAATAAAGACATGTCAATTCGTTTCTCATCTTTACAGATAAAAGATCTTGGCATAAAGCCAGACTAGCTCTTGCCGATAGAATGTGCAACTATTGATATCGTAAAGTAGTATTAAATAAATGAGATGTCATTCAGGGCCGAGCAGTTATAGAAGAAAGAGAGACAGACGAGTCAAGTGGTGCAATACCCATTTAACCTACTGTGCAATAAATTTATTTCTGTCACAATACACATTTATAATAGATGTACATGCAAGTTTACAGGTATATGCTCCTCGGCTTACAGTCCCCTCATTAGTTGAAATAATTGTACTCAATATCTGTTTAATAACTTGTGCTGTAATCTTTTCTGGCATAATCTTAAAATCGGTTCTCTAAAATTTTGTGACTTAATCTTACATTTGTATATTCCCCTGGTTTGCTGATTTTTTAAATACATAAATGTACCTTTGTGAAAAATAAAGCAAAAATGCAAAATGCCAATTTAGAAGAGGACAGTAAACAATTTGGGAAACCTATAAATCAGTCCTCCTAAATTATGTTGCATAACCATGGGGAAACCATGTTCTGTCCGTTCTCCCCAACAGCACAGGCCAGGGGCCAGTTGCTTGAAAGACGATTATCCGCTAACACCAGATTAAATTGGTAACACCGTGTTAGAGATAGACCTTTACATCTTCTAATAGAGGATTAAATTTAACAGCCTTTCAAGCAACCAGCCCCTGTACATGCAACAAGTAATTTTAATCGATTAAAATTAATTCGATGTTTAATTTGGGTTTTACACCGAAGAAAAGACAGAACAGTAAATTATAAAGAACAAGTGTACAAAAAAAGATCAGCGATCATTTGTATGTACCGGGTATGGACACAGACATAGCACATGTACATGTAAGCGGAGGGCATAAAAAGTCAAATCTGAATACGCCCTATAGCCACCCTCTCAATGTTTAAACGTTAAAAAATACCCTAAATCCTCTCAAATTTCATTTATGACCAATCCTAACTTCTTTGCTTGTTGTGACAACATTACAGCATGTAATAAAACAAAAAAAGCAAAGTTTGAAGTTAATATCTGAATTTGAGTAATGGCCATTTTTGTTTACAGAATTAAATGAAATGCAATCCCATCGGTTTCTTAACCTATGTTATCATGTAGGCGTGAATATTGAAAACTTATGCAATGCAGACCCTACTGCTTTGAGCAATTTGATGAAATACAATCCTACCCTATGTCTTAATTTTAGTAGGAAGCTAACTTCCAGGTTTCAAGTTAATCTGTGAATTTAATCTTAAAATAATCATGTTCAGACGTGAATGTGGTAAAATGATGCATTGGTTGCCATTTTGTTTTACGGAAATTGATGAAATTCAATCCCATCTGTTGTTTTAATACGATGAAACTTTATTTCAAGTTTCAATATCTGTGAATATATTAAAGAGTTATAGTGTTCACTACATTTACACTAATGAATATTGTAAAATAATGCAATTGAGGCCATCTTGTTTTACAGAACTTATTAAAATTCCGTCTGATCCTTTGTCTTAAAAGCAGAAAGCTATCTTCAAAGTTTAAAGTTTATCTGTAAATTTATTCTCTACTTATTGTGCTCACAACACATACAGGCATAAATATTATAAAATATATAATAACGGTAATTTTGTTATACAGAATTTGGTGAAATATAATCCCATTCAGCGTCCTAACAAGAGGAAGCTACAAGTTTGACGTTAATATGTGAATTTATTCTCTATTTATCGTGTTCACAACATGTAAAGACATGAATATGTTAAAATTATATAATAATGGCCATTTCATTTAACAGTTTTTGGTGAAATGCAATACCATCTGTCATCTTAACAGGAAGTAGGTACATACCAAGTTTGAAGTTTATCCGTGAACTTATTTTCTACTTACCAGTATCGTGTTCACGACACATACAGGCATGAATATGTTAAAATTATGAAGTAACAGCCATTTCATTTAACGGAATTTGGTGAAATGCAATACCATTCGTTGTCTTAACAAGAGGAAGCTACATACCATGTTTGAAGTTTATCCGTGAATTTATTCTCTACTTATTTGTGCTCACAACACACACAGGTATGAATATTATAAAATTGCCGCAATTTTGTTTTACGAATACCATCCGTTGTCTTAACAGGAGGAAGCTACACACCAAGTTTGAAATTATTCCGTGAATTTGTTTTCAAGCTAGCGAGTTCACAAACATTTGTGACGGAATGACGGACGGAAGGAAGGTTGCCGAGTATCATTTCTAAGTCCCCATCTACTATAGAAGTGGTGGACAAAAAAAAATAAAAAATGACTTTGACTTTGATTTGAAGATAAATTTGTGGCCTTACATTTAAAGTAAACTCGATTATGGAGTGGTTTGATAAAACTTAATAAAGAAATGACATGTAATGTGACTTTGTATATTTTGTATATTGTTACAAGCTTTCGAAGAATAACTTACTCCATCGTCAGGTATGGCAAATGCGACTTTGTACATTTTGTATATTGTTACAAGCTTTCGAAGAATAATTTACTCCATCGTCGGGTATGGCATTTATTAAGTTACATGTACATTTAAAGTTTTTCGAAATATTGGAACACACTAATTTTCGACAACATCACTATGCTGGAAATATACTGTCAAGCCAGATGGTTTGTGAGAATCAAGCTATTTTGCATTAAAAATCCTAAATGACAGTATTCTGGTAAATCTCTTAAGAATGCAATACCAGTACTGAAGAATTATTTATGTCATCAAAAAGAACTTGAATTTTCCCTCCAAGCAGCAACAACAGCTTTTATTTCTTCACACAATACATTCAAGTATTTATTCGTACCTGGTATCGCACTTCACGTTCATTGATTTTCTTCATAATTTTCTGTAAAAAAAAAAAGAGTAAACATTTGAGATGTGTTTGTTTGTCTGATTTGGGTTTAACCGTGTACGTAAACTTTTTTCACTGATATGACAGTGTGTGAGCCCAATGGGTGATGGAAACCACCCTTGACACTACTGGCAACAAACATGAACCAACACAGGACAAAGATAGGACACTGACAGAACAGGATGTAATACAGAGGAACAAAAAACAGTACAGTGCTCATAGAGCACCAAGGTAACAGGAAGCTCCTTCCAACCCACCACATTTTTAAAAACACAGATCAGCTTTAATTTGTTTTTAATCAGTAATTTGAAAGATTAATTAAATTTTATGTACATGGAAATGTTGTAAACTAAAAAAAAAAGGGCATTGGCTATATTTTGTTCTCAATGACTTCATGAGGTAAATACACAATGATTCCTTAAAAGTGAAAGGGGTACATGTATAGTATAAGTTATTTATATGAATGTATTATGTTCAAAATTTTATGAATGGATAATCCAATTAATGTGTTGTTTTTCCCATTTGTCATTTAACAATAATGGACAGGTTTGAGATTAACCATACTAATTAATATAACTACAGACTCAACGTCAACATTTGATATTTAAGGTTTGTTTGGGGGTTTAGCATCATACTGAAGGGTACTTGCTTATAGGATGTTGAATTGTCAACTTCACACTGTTCCTCAACAAATATGCTGGAAAGACCAAAAGGAAACCTTGTTAAAACCACCGGTGCAACTGCCAGAGCCACATCATGTGTCTGACTCGCTTACCTGATGGTCAGCAGGCAGAACCTGTGAAGCAGATGCGCTAGCCATTAAGCTAGTCAACGGGCCTGGATTATTTAGGACATCGACTAAGTAGGCTGTTTTCAATGTTCTTCAAACCATGGTAAAGACGGCTCATCAGTGTGAGTCTTACCTTAATACTCTGCCATCGACTTCTTTTTTGATGTTTAGAACAGGCACATATTGTGTTCTTCAACCACAACAACATATAGTAAATTGTCTTTGGACTAGGGATGATATTAAATGGTGGTGGTAATGTTCCTCCATCTTCAAAGTAACTAATCCAGAGTTTAGAACGGGCAAACTTCCACTGTTCATCTGCTTGACTCTACAAATCAAACACATGGGAAAAATTATATCAAAACAAGTATGAAAAGTATCCAAATCATAGCAGGACCATAATCCATTATGGAATACAGTCTTGGTTTTAATTAAATTAAAACGTTCTAATTTGTAAAAAAAAAAAAACACTAAGAAATCAAACAATTTGAAAATAATAAAGGTCAACAAGAATCCAACAAATTTAGGGAGAAAATTGATCTTAGCTCACTCCACTATTACATGGTCCATTTGTTAACAGCATCTGAGGACACAGACAAAAGTTATGTCCCTTGTTCCATTACTAGAAAATTGGTATAACAAACCATTAACTTTGAACAATAATGTTTTATTCCACATAAAATTAAATGAAGATAGTTACCATAATGGACAACTGATGTAATTTCTAACCTTATTTACTGAAACATGTAGCGCTAACAAAGTAATCACTGACAAAACTCACAGAAATAATTTGATATGAATTGCTCATCATGGCAATCAGCATATTGAGTAAGACGACAATGGCTATGAAACTGTAGGTGCCAAACATCAGCTTGCCTGCCAGTTCAGTGAATTCATGGCGTTCCTTCAACTGTGCTCTATCTAAATCTACCAGTCCATAAACAGCCCAATATAACGTCTGCACAATCTCAAACAAGCTGTAATAAAGAAAAACACTATGTTGAATGTGTTCATGGTGAAGTACCATTAGAAATTAAACCTGGCAGGTTAATTAGAGTTTCATGTTCAGTTACTAATCAAGAATTTTAATCAAATTTATTTAATCACATTTTGGGTGCAGTATTGGAGATGGAGAACACTGAAGTAAAGTTAACCTCAACACTATCAAACAGCTCTAACACGAGGTTCTCATTGCTTTATTAGCGTTTTAAGCTGTACTTAAGGTTATTCCACTTCTATTACAGTCTCACTGAGCTAGTTCAATGGTTGAAGGAAACCGCTCTAGCAACAAACAGGACAAAGTTGATTTTCCGTCAATAATGAAACTTTTACTTCATGAAAAACTCTGGAAAAGTAAGGCTAATTGTTTGTCAGTTTTTTGATATTTTAACTGATATTGAAGTGTATACATGTATGGAAAATTCTGAAATTAAATATAATAACGTAATATATTACAATTTATGCTGCATGTTATATACTCTTAAAACAAAAAGAAACAGTTTTTTTACCACTTTTTGATTGTTTTTGTTTGTTTGATTAGGGTTTGAGGTCATAGTCAAGGCTTATATGACAACAGATTGTTTACTTCACATGATTTTTTGCCTAATTACGGCGGAAAATTGAGAGGAAACCTCTCAAAAACCAGCCCAAGATTGCCGGAAACACATTATGTCTCACTCATAAACCTGATAGAGTGGATAAAAGGCAGAACCAGTGAGATACAGTGGCTAAAAGGCAGAACAAGTGAGATACAATGGCTAAAAGACAGAACAAGTGAGATACAGTGGCTAAAAGGCAGAACAAGTGAGATACAGTGGCTTAAAGGCAGAACAAGTGAGGTACAGTGGCTTAAAGGCAGAACCAGTGAGATACAGTGACTAAAAGACAGAACAAGTGAGATACAGTGGCCAAAAGACAGAACAAGTGAGATACATTGGCTAAAAGACAGAACAAGTGAGATACAGTGGCTAAAAGACAGAACAAGTGAGATACAGTGGCTAAAAGACAGAACAAGTGAGATACAGTGGCTAAAAGGCAGAACAATAACGACTATTCATCTAGGTTCATTATATACCAGTTTGACTTAAAACAATAACAAAATTCTAAAATTTGTTCATGTAGTAATCCTAACAAAGGTTTGTAAAATAAGTTTTGTCACTGGCAGGTCTTGTTAAACATTTTTAAGTATCTTCTAACAAGTTTTGAGAAGTTGGGATGCATTCGGACAAGCAAACAGCAACTCATTGTTTTATATATGTCCGTGCTAAATGTTTCTCACCTAAATATAAAAGTATTTGTTCAGGCGGAAAAAACACAGCGCAAGAATGACCAGTACTCTTATAATGTAGCTTAAGACACTTACTTGGCAAAACTCCTATACTTTCTATCACAAGAATCCCCCGGGTTGAAAGATTCACACTCTTGCTGTCTCCTATTTGCATAGTACCAGTATAAATGATTCAGTCCACAGGCAAACGAGAAGAGAACCAATAAAAACACAAACACAAACTTGAGGATGTCCATCACCATTCTACCTAAGGAAATCTGTAACGGTCCCAGGTGAGAATTCACCGTAAATATGTAAATTAGTTTCAAAGAACTGAATATGTTAGCAGCAGCAAACAGAACCTCGGCCACTAGACTGGGGTCGAAGGCATCCCATTCGTGTCTTTCCATGTACGCCTGCCACTTCCCCTCAGCTCTCTCTTTTGACACCTGAAGATACCACAAAAAACATAAGTAATCTTAATGGGGCTTCAAAACATAATGAATGTAATTGAGGGAATTATAAAGCGGTTTATACATACATGTAACTACAGACGTTGAGATTATTAATGAACATTCACTAATGAAGTCATTAATTCTGTGAATATATTGGGTGAGTTTTATATTGCCCAATTACATCTATTTATCAATAAGAAACATATAGTTTTCTTGCCAAATAAAAATAGTTTGAAGATTTATCAATAAGCCACATGTTTTTTTATTGGCGAATAACCATTGGTTAGAGCATTAATGTTTAAGACTGGTGCCATCTCAGAGATTAAAGAAATCCCCCTTGATATAACTAACAACAATTAATACCCATATAAATGACAAACACATGTCCAATAGGACAAAGTGTGCAGGGAAACAGGAGAAACCAAAATCATCTTTGTGTGGCTTAAAAAAGAGTGCAAGTAGTGTTTATAGGATATTTTTCTCACACCAAATCAGCCTTCATATGACAATAGGAGTTGCAAGAAAGCAAAGCAATAGGCATAAACTAAATGAATGAATGAATGTAGCGATTAAGAAGGATCTATAACAGTACAAATGTACAGATCAATTTCGCTAAAAATTTCAAAGCTTTTTATAAACATGACACAAAATGTAATGAATTCATGATTGAAACTTTTGAAAACATGACCTTGAAATTTGGCCCTAGAGTAGTGGGAAACTGTTGAAAACATGACCTTGAAATTTGGCCCTAGAGCAGTTTGATTTACATTTAACAAATCTACCTATTATTTGTTTGATCTGTTTAATACTATGCTCGTGTGTAAATTACATGTATGACAACTGTGTATAATAACAAAAAATGACCATATAAAGAATGCAACTTTAAATTCTAACACTTCACTTAAACCAATATTACTTTAATAATAGAAATGATATTTGCCTAAAATGGCCATTAATATGGAAAAAACGATTGAGGCAAATCTGTTCCATAAAAACAAATTACGTCATAGCGATCCTTGCTGGTTCACAACATTTTATGAACAGACTCACAACTTAATGGCTAACTGACTTAATATGGTTTGAAGTTCTCCCCTTAAAAATTAATAAACAATCTGTCAAAACTTAACATATTTATTAGTTTTTATTATATGTACATGTAGGTATAGAATTAAATATGTGACCAGAATGGGAGTATAATACAAAATCTGTGTTTTAAAATATACATTTGGAATTATAATGGACCAGGCCCGATTGAACGTTTTTTCAGTAACACTCTGGTGGGTTTTCCCATGTAAATACTAAGGCAAAAAATCTATGGGGAAAAAAAAATCTATCTATATATGTTGACCATATGAAGAGATCCACCAGGGCCAGAACCCTGTATACAACATGTTTATCCTGTGAAGGCAAGCAAATTTTTCTCTCTTCATTAATTCAAAATATATATGTTTCTTAAAAGCAATCACACTGGCACAGGGATGTAGATTAATTAAAATCGATGAAACATCTGATGTTCTCAGAGATAAGTTTCTTTATAAACCTTAATCTCGAGTTGTGTTATGGGTAACCTACAGATATCTCGAGAGAAGGTAATGACCATTAATATTGTATTGTAAAAAATAAAGCCTACAAGACATTTGGCATGGATTAGGTATAAATCAGCCTACAAATTATTATTTCAGAGATACGGAGATTAACCAATGAACATGTCTGTTAAAGAGAAGGAGTGTTTCAACCTGTCTTATACAGAGGGAAGGGCCTTTAGATTTTTGTTTCTCTTGTATGCTATAATGGGTCATTGTGAGAGAGGAGAAGACATTTTAGGTAAGGAGACTAGCACTGGTTGGTCATAATGGAAAACAAATGGAATAGTTTCCTTTTTACACCCTTTACCTGGATCCAAATTGAAATCCAGTCTGGATATAAAGTTTGAAGAGTTTGAATCCACAAAGCCTATCTTTGTAAGCGTTTTTTCTTCAGAGGGAAGAATTCATGTTTTTTTTCAGCATGATTTCAAAATGAGTCTTTAATAGAATGATAAAAAGGATAAAAAGGTTCAGCTATTGGGGATTTGAAGTTTGACATAATGGATCTCTGATGATT
>JARFOD010155843.1:0-12245 GCA_031763545.1 Mopalia muscosa | reverse complement strand
TGATAACAAGAATTGTTATGGGACGGACGGACGGACGGACCACGGAGAGTGATGAGAATAGCCCACAGTCAGAATGATCCCCATAATAACACTGAATGGGGATTAACGCTGGGAATACAGGGAGCTTACTCTTTAGGGGGCGCTAATTGCAATACGGTGAAACATGATTTGTTTGTCTTTCTGCCGGACACGACTGCATTCAAACGTATGCTATGTGATATAAAATAAACAACCTGTACATAAGTATGGGGAATAAGTTTGATTTCATGGACCATAGCAGAATTTATTTTATTTTTATATTTGTTTACAGTACTGATTCCATTGACCTTCATCGATGTTTGACTGTCGGACAATTAGAAAATATGTATGTCGCTTGTTTCTATTTAACTTTGGATCAAATTAACCAGAAGACACCAAATTTGTAGAAAACGAATGCTTCAACAATATTTATAATGACATCTTGATCAAATCCAGTAATTATTCCCATAGCTGTTTAGCGGGAGACTGGAACACTAGAACAATTAATTTGGCGGACTATGTCAGTTGTGATGACTTTTTGTGTGAGCAGATGGATATAATTATGGATGATAATGTCAAGACAGATATGTTTGGACATTGATACCTTGATGACGTCAGGACAGATATGTTTGGACATTGATACCTTGATGACGTCAGGACAGATATGTTTGGACATTGATACCTTGATGAAATAGGCATTGAGTTACAACGTGTATCTAAGGATAAGGGTCGCCCGAATAACTGGGGATATAAATTTATTGAAATGTGTAAAGACACAAATATGTTTATTATGCAGGGTAGAATGGGTGCTGATAGAGGTTTAGGAAATGTTACAAGCCTCATAAGTCTCATAGATTACATAATTGCTTCACCACGCCTTTTCTCGCTTGTTACAGATTTTCAGTCCTCCCATTTACTCATCTTTACTCTGATAAACACAATCCGGTTTCATTTAGTTTGGTGATAAGGAATAATGTTGACAAATTTCATAGTAATGGGAATGCTAGGTTTGCCCTAGGAATGGAATGATGAATATATATAGAAATAATTTAGATCGAGCCCAAATTGATGACGTTGATAAAACCCTTGAAGAAATAGCTATAGAAGGTGCAATTGACATATCATATGAATTGAACAATCTATCAAACAGGATTTAATTGATAACGTCGTTAATAACATAAATAGCATATATATAAATACTGCCAAAAAGGTATTTGGTTATAAAAAAAAAAAAATTACAAAACGCGGCCCTCGACAGGAGCACAAACCGTGGTTTAACAATGAATGCAAAGAAAAACGATTCCAGTTTAAGCCATTAGAAAATATAACACTGAAGATACAATGAAATGTTTGAAATATGCTAGTAGAGCCTATAAGAAGTGTTTGAAATATGCTAGTAGAGCCGATAAGAAGTGTTTGAAATATGCTTGTAGAGCCTTTAAGAAATGTTTGAAATATGCTAGTAGAGCCTATAAGAAATGTTTGAAATATGCTAGTAGAGCCAATAAGAAGTGTTTGAAATATGCTAGTAGAGCCTATAAGAAATGTTTGAAATATGCTAGTAGAGCCTATAAGAAATGTTTGAAATATGCTAGTAGAGCCTATAAGAAGTGTTTGAAATATGCTAGTAGAGCCTATAAGAAATGTTTGAAATATGCTAGTAGAGCCTATACGAAGTGTTTTAAATATGCTAGTAGAGCCTATAAGAAATGTTTGAAATATGCTATTAGAGCCTATACGAAGTGTTTGAAATATGCTAGTAGAGCCTATACGAAGTGTTTAAGTGCAAGTTTCTCATTAAATAAAGTTAAATTCGCGACAGAAATATAAAAAAAATTAAAGAGAAACAACCACAAAGCCTACTGGAACTTGTAAATAAATTTGATAAAACTGATCACAATGACCCAAAAATTAACATACAAGACTTTACAAAAATATTTTACAAAACTTGCGATCCTTACCCAGCCCCATCAGATTTACCCAGCGAGCCAAACATTATACACGAGCAAAATGATATAGTTAACAGTCCAGTAACTGCTGAGGACTGATCTATAAAACTGATAGAAAATAGAAATAAAATCTAGCAATTTCTACAAATTACACTTTCAGCTAAACCTCAATTCACCGTGGAACTGTTCAATTAAATGTACTTTGGAAAACACTGGTTTTAATTATGTATGGTAAAATCAAACTGTAGCAAATCGTCAATATTTTGTAAATGTTTTAGAGAGGAGGCTTACAGATAATTTCGTAGTCTTGGAATGAAACTGTACTCAGCTTCTCCGGAGGCCAGTTTTATGGAACTAGAGTCCTATTTTTGGAAATTATTAAGATTTAATGCCTGAAAGAAGTCGTATTATACTTACCAAATTTAATACCTCAAATCACAAGCTTCCTATTGAAACTGGTCGGTGGACAAATACCCCTGTAAACGAAAGACTCTGTACCTACTGTCTAAATAATCAAGTAGGAAATAAATTTCATTTGATATTTGTACGTCCTGCTTTCCAAACTTTACGATTAAAGTACTTACCAAATTTTGTAAATACCAGTCGCACATGTCAAAAATACATTTGAGAAAAATTGTTTACCACTACTAACAAAGATGAGCTGCACAATCTATCAACGTATCTTAAGTCTTCTTTATGTGGAGTATATTATAGTAGATTCTTATAACAAATGTGTCAAACTTTGAAGGAATCCTTAGATAATCGTTTGAAATATTCGGCTTTTAGTTTATATATTGATCATAATATATAGCCCTAAATGAACTTCATGTGAAATGTATTGAAGACAAGAAACTATCGGTTATCATTTTTTAAATATTACGCAATTGTTAAACTTATTACTATAATAACTGAGATAAATAGTGGAATTTTGACTTGAATATATATATATATGGTCCCCATTCTGTGATACTACAATAGTATGTAATAAAGCCTTTTGTTTCAATTCTAGTAGATCTGATCATGCAACTGGAGTTCAACACCGCGCAAGACTTGAATTCAACACAGCGCAAGCTTTGAATTCAGCCCCGCGCAATTTTTTAATTCAACACCGCGCAAGATTGGAATTCAGCACGGTGTAAGCTTTGAATATTTGTAGACTATCAACTATTTAAAGTGCTGTAATAAATTTTTAGGATTCATTTTATTTTACAATGGCATTTATAAAGAAAAACGTGAAATAATTTTTACAATGGACCCTTATTTGTAACCCTTATTTTCCTCACATGGTTTCCAAACTTGGATGTCTTCGTAGACAAGTTTTTAAACTAAAATGCTGTCATAGGGTTTTTCTAAATTCAAGTCAGTTTTTGAACAACTGATAAAAATATAGAAAATCTGCATAATGGGTTTTTAGATAATGGCTTCAAGATTGTCTGTGCCGAGGCTTAGTGCAAATATTTTACGAGAAATAAACGATTTAAAACCAAGAAAAATGAAATCTGAGAAAACAGCTTAAGAACGTACGGTTGAGCTCCAGGTTTGTTTTAAGATTAATCCAAATACATTTAATAAACCACATGTTTCTTTAATTAAATGAAAAGGCGAAATAGAGTTTTATCTATTGCCTTAATTTGTTTAATGCATAATAAAAAATATCTCTTAATGGCAGTTTTAAATCTAAAATTTGAGTGACGAGTGCATCACAGACTTCCATCACACCTTTGTTTGTGGTCAAACGTTTTGCATTTTCAAAATAATGAAAAGAAGATTTCAGAAAGGCAAAAAAATAGTCAAAATTTTACACCGGACTAAAGTCCTTAAACAATTTGAAATTATCTTAATTGAAAATATTGAAATCGACTGTTTGTCCACGATTCCCCAAACGAATTGCAAGGATCAGATTTCAGATTTTTTACACGAGGTGCTCAAGATGGTTATCACATGAATAAGAATTAGGTCAGCGCAGCAGTGACCGGATGCTGCACACATCTGGTATAATATTGAGTGAAAACTTTAGGACCTTCTCAACGTAGGTTTATTGATAACATAAGAATATAAAGCTGATGGAATTATAAATATTTTGAGTTTCATTAATTACCTAATAACAAACGACAAAGCCAATATATTTATCCTTAACTGTTTTCCGAGAAACATTGAGACATTCGCATCAGTTTCTGAAACCATGCTTGTTAACAAGGATGTCACATTATCCTTAGACGTGTTCATATCGCATGTGGAAAATCTTTTCTTTGATGTTTCTTGAAAAAATCAAAACTTTATTGTTGATGAGCGGCGTTAGCGGAAAATCGATTCCCAGCCACAAATATGAATGACGTGTAAAACTGAGCAGAAGTATAGGCAGAACAACTCCAGTCACATTTGCTATTACATAATAAAGGTAGAATTCTGCGTTATCATGTATTATTTTGCTCTTTACAAAGGAACTGGCTGCTCTCATAATACAAAGAAGGATGTGTTCGTTATTCGGTACTAAGACACAGTGTGTAAATATGTAGTGCCTTAGTATATGATAAGTATGGGTTATACGTTATTCGGTACTAAGGCGCGGTGTGTATATATATGTAGCGCCTGAGTATATGATAAGTATGGGTTGTATGTTATTCGGTACTAAGGCGCAGTGTGTATATATATGTAGCGCCTTAGTATATGATAAGTTTGGGTTGTATGTTATTCGGTACTAAGGCACGGTGTGTACATATGTAGCGCCGTAGTATATGATAAGTATGGGTTGTATGTTATTCGGTACTAAGGCGCGGTGTGTATATATGTAGCGCCTTAGTATATGATAAGCATGGGTTGTATGTTATTCGATACTAAGGCGCGGTGTGTACATATGAAGGGCCTTAGTATATGATAAGTATGGGTTGTATGTTATTAAGTACTAAGGCGCGGTGATAAGTACCTAAGTACATATGTTCTTATGTGTGGGGAGAGCAGCGCACTCTACGTGACGTTACAACTGCACGTTAGTACTGAATAATGTATACATCATATGTGGCTTATCTTATTGTTGGCCTTTGTAGGAATTTCGATCCGTCTTTCGTAGATGAGGTCCAAAACAATAGAAATCGATTTACTGGAAGTATTTGCTAGTGTCATTTAAATATTGCTGGGGCTATGTGAGAAGTAGCTACGCCGGACCATAGAGGTACATTCTACAACTGAGAGGGTTTATTTCAAGAATCAAATTTCAAGTGTATCACATGCTTTCCGTTTCAGATGTTTTCAGGCACTTTTATTTGTGATACGAGATTTTGACAATCAGAAATTAACTTTGTCGTCTGAAAATATTAAAATCGTCTGAACGTCCACGATTCCTCAAACGAATTACAATGACCAGACTTCATATTCTTTTCACTAGGTGCGCAAGATGGTTAGCACCTGAATAGGAAATAGGTCAGCGCAACAATGACGGGATGCTGCACACATCTGGTATAATATAGAGTGTAAACTGTAGGACACTCCTGAGGTGGGTCTAGTGATAACATAAGAATATAAAGGTGATAGTATTTTAGATATTTTATTGAGTTTCAGAATATAATTTTTAAGAAACAACAAAGTCAATTTAATTATCCCAGTTTTCAGAAAAACATTGAGACATTCGGAAAAAACCAACGAAATCTTTAACGTTAAACTGACTCTCTGCATTTGCATCAACTTCTGAACCCATGTCTTTCACCAAAGATTTCACAATATCCTTAGAGGCAAGCATACCGGACCTAGCAATACCCTCATACAGCTCATCAACTGACAAAGTTCCACTGTTATCCACATCTAATTCCTTGAAAACTTTTGTTAAATGAGCCAATCTGAAAAAATACAGTAAAATTTATTGTATAACAGATATTCAAAAGGAGATGTAGTAACAGAACCATACAATGTCAAACGTTTTGCCCTGGTTGAAAACATAATCTGTTCCTCCATTTCCAACTTAAACATTATGACCATACGCGTGAGCCTCTATCCCTGGCATTGACTAATAAAACATTATGACCATACGCGTGAAACCCTATCCCTGGCATTGACTAATAAAACATTATGACCATACGCGTGAAACCCCTGGCATTGACTAATAAAGCATTATGACAATACGCATGAAACCCCTGGCATTGACTAATAAAACATTATGACCATACGCATGAAACCCTGGCATTGACTAATAAAGCATTGTGACCATATTTATGAAACCCCTGGCATTGGCTAATAAAACATTATGACCATACGCATGAAACACCCGGCATTGACTAATAAAGCATTGTGACCATACGCATGAAATCACTGGTATTGACTAATAAAGTATTATGACCAATATTATAGACTGACTGTATATCTTTAATGGGCTAACAACATTTAAAATGATGTACGATTTAAGAATAGAATCGTACAGGCGTAGGTTTGGTAAAGATGAAAAAGTATATTTTTATTTACCTCCTATCTTTGAGAAAACTCTGCCCATAAGCTTTCAAAAACTGGTCTTTATTGATAGCTTCTTCACAGTTATATCCAAGGCCTTTAAACCATTTCTAAAAGAGAAAATTAGAAATATATATAACAAAAAACACGAATAATGCAAATATTACAAAAAATGTATATTCTCATGCTGGTGTTTTCAGGATTCTTTCATTCTATACAGCTAATTACACTAGATTGTAGTTTTCAAGCTACGTTAAGCAGCATCGCAAAATTTGTCTGTTTTTTTAGAGATCTTACGTTGTAAAAAAAAAAGGGAAAGACCAAAGATCTTCGAACAATTTGTTTACTTTATATTTTTTGAAAGACAATAATTCATGTCGCATTTGCATTCAAATAAACCTAGCCGTTAATGAGTTTATCTAAAACTTGACAAAAGCTCGAGTCTCACAGTGTTTCAAATCATAGTAATTATGTATTTCTTTTTTAAATAACGTAATCGGTTTACAAGAAGGGAGGACTAATCCCGGATTTTTGACATGGGTGGTATGGGGAATATTGCAAATAAACACGTTAACCTTCATAACACTATATGAATTTCCTTTCCCTGTATATTAAAGTGTAAGTTTTTGCAACAGTTACGATTTTAAAGCTATATTTTCCTGAAAAAAAACCCCAACCCACAGTGTTAAAGTATAGACACGCTGCCCTACCATGCCCTATAGTAGCAACGTCACTTTGCAAAGGGAGGTCACCCTGTTGTCCTAAAGTCACTATCGAAAAACCCCATATTGAGCTGGCTGTCAAATCTATTTAGCTTTCAATAAAACAGCGGGATAGTCTAGCACAGTTACCTGTCCTAAGCAGCAGAGTTATTACTGCTTCTGCTATACCTCCATGGGTTAACTTTAACTGTTTTTGCCAATGCCGTTCTGTTCACTGCCAGAAAACCTGACTAAATAATTCTCTGAACTGTTTGAGTTTACTTACGTTGGATTAATTCGAATAAAAAACGGTCCGCTATTGCTACAGCCGACAAGGTCGAAGAACGAATAAATGTGTTTTGAATGTGCAAGTTAGGTAATACAGATTTAAAGGTTTTCGTGAAGCACGGTGAAGCTTGGATCCGTCAATAGGTGTATTCGAGTGGACGTTTTCATGAAGCACAGTGAAGCTTGGATCCAGTCAATAGGTGTATTCGAGTGGACGTTTTCGTGAAGCACGGTGAAGCTTGGATCCAGTCAATAGGTGTATTCGAGTGGACGTTTTCATGAAGCACGTCGAAGCCAATCTCTACGTGTTTTGTTAGATTTTTGTTTACTGAACAGGTGAACGGTTTACTGGGAAATGGTTTGTACTTAACGTACTTAATGACACTTCACGAATGGCCAAACATTACAATTGTAGACAGCGGCTTCATCGTCATCCACCAAAACGTCAAGTCGAATACAGTTATTGACTCGATCCAAGCTTTGCCGTGCTTCACGAAAACGTCCAGGCGAATGCACCTATATTGACTGGCTCCAAAAACAGAGGACTTTAAATCTTTGAGCTGTTCCTATTGTGTTACAGAGATACATATTGCCTTACAATAAATAAATAAATAGTTAGACATCAGATTGTCAATGACAATGTTAGTGTGCCTCCTATCTTCACCCATTCGGCCAGTAAGGGGTGATTTGAGTGACATAACCTCCAGTATGGCGTTAAACCTTAATCAATTGCGCCTAGTGTGCCTCCCATGTTCACCCAGTGGGCCAGTGTGCAATGCATTGGAAACCTCGTAAAAAAAACCACTTTAGCTATGAGAACACCAGGGAACAGAAAGCATTCCCTTTTCTCGCCTCTCACGATCGACCGAGGAAGCCGAGGGAGTATTCTGCAGGGCCATGGCCCACCCGCTCCCCCACGGGGCCCGATCAGATTAGAAGAAACACGAATTGTGCAATGCTCGTTATTTTGGAGCCAAGTGAATTGTAGGAAGAACATTAAGACGATATTTCACTAGCCATTTTGTATCAATAATAATATCTGATTCATTTAATATAGCTTGTGCGGCATATGATTGAACAGTTGGCCATTTTGGATTGTGGTCGGTTTTCAGCAGCTGATGCTGTGTTTATTTATGCCGATTGTAAATAGGGATGGACATTTAAACTGTCCCTAATTCACAATTATTTAATTTAAATATACTAAGACTCGTATTTGAACTGGCACAAACCTCTATGTCGTCTCGACTTGCCATATCTTCTTCCCATCCGAGACCCCTCACTACATACAGGATTTCATCAAAAGTCAAAGTTCCCGAGCTATCTATATCACAACTGTTAAACGCCTCCATGCAGGACTTCTTATCAGCTTCAGAGAGTTCGGCCATTTTACAAAATAGTGGCGAAGCTGAAATAAGTATGATGCCAACTTTAAAACTTTCAAAGCAAATCACCCCCCAAAACGTCATGCAGTGTATGTCTAATTGTAGTATGTAGACAAACTAATCTGTGATGAGTATGTAGTATGTAGACATACTAATCGGTGATGAGTATATAGTATGTAGGCATAATAATCTGTGATGAGTATGTAGTATGTAGACATACTAATCGGTGATAATTATGTAGTATGTAGACATACTAATCGGTGATGAGTATGTAGTATGTAGGCATACTAATGTGTGATGAGTATGTAGTTTGTAGACATACTAATCTGTGATGAGTATGTAGGCATACTAATCTATGATGAGTATGTAGTTTGCAGACATACTAATCTGTGATGAGTATGTAGTATGTAGGCATACTAATCTGTGATGAGTATGTAGGCATACTAATCTGTGATGAGTATGTAGTATGTAGACATACTAATCTGTGATGAGTATGTAGTATGTGGGCATACAAATCTAGGATGAGTATATAGTATGTAGTCATACTAATCTAGGATGAGTATATAGTTTGTAGACATACTAATCTAGGATGAGTATATAGTATGTAGACATACTAATCTAGGATGACTATATAGTATGTAGGCATACTAATCTAGGATGAGTATATAGTTTGTAGACATACTCATCCCCAGGGCAGATTACATGGCCAACTGATGAACTTCATATTTTGAATGTGCGTGATATTAAACATAATTAGTTATCTCCCTTGTTATTTTGTAACAATGATGCTCTCCATATAAACTCCGGGTTCAAATTACCAGCTTTGAAGAATGGTCATGTAATCTGTATACATGTATATATATAAATATATACTAAATAAATGAAGAGAGTATATATATGGGTATAAATTCTTTTCTCTAAATGTATTTTTTTTCCATTATTCATTTTTTATCACTATAAAAGAGTTATGTAAATGTCATACTTTGCATTGATGGTTTGAAGAATTTCACGAAAGCTTCTAGCAACTTTAAACTTATACAACGTGTTTGAAAAATGAACCCAACGACTTATTTTGTCAGCCCCAATAATAAATAGCCTTCTTCGTTCTAGATAACTTTTAATGTAATCCAGCTGACAAATCATTATGACTTTTTCTCAACCTCGCAAAATGTGATAAAAATACTGAAATAAGTGAGTAAAACATGCATGCAGGCTTGTCATGTGCTTACTAAAATGTTAAGTGAAATGTAGAAGCAAAAATCAAATAAAATTTAAGTGTAGTGATGAAAATAAATAATCAAATTTTGGGTATAACTATAATTTCCTCGTGTTCTGTCCATTACTTTTTCTACTACTGAATATGTGTACCGAAAACTACATCAATTGAATTGTAGAACTTCTGGATACATTTTACCACGAAGCTAAGCACTGGGGACAAATTAAATCCCTAAGGAGTCAAACTCAGCACTTTTTGTTGTGTTAGTGTCCTAATTACTGTTGGGTCGTCATACAAGTGAAATGTCCTTAAACACCAAACATAAAACTGAATGTTTTTATGATAGCTTAAGGATACTTTGTACTGCTTAATATTTTTTAATTAGCCTATCAGAAATGCAGCTGTACGATAACCGGGTCATTTAATTTTAATAAAAATAAAGAGCAAAGTTACGTACAAGCCAATGCGGTAACGGTAATTTGTCGTGGGATTCGGATATGAATTTGCAAAATATGAGTTATTCTTAAGGATACTCGAAACATACATAAAATTACTCAATTCGATATTATAAACAAATTGTGAAAAAACTAGATTTAATTACTTCAAAGAGTTGGGCATGAAAGAGGTAAAACTGTCGTAAAATAGATCAGAAATACATTTTACCCATTTTCACTGCTTTCATTTTTCAGTGTACTGTACTTGGGAATATTGTAGGAAAACTAAGACAAGTAGAAAAAACTGAATGACCGCTTTTGGGTTCACAATGTATTATACGTTGATGTAAGATTGAACCTTCTAGCGTAAAGTTTAGAATGTTTAATAGTGGAAGCCGAATACGAGTTATACCCCCTGCCCTATTTATATACAGTGCCTAGAAAGACAGTTCGTATGAACGAGCCCCCGCAGGTATCCATAGTAGGTTACAAAATGTACTATGAGCTTGCCAGAGATTTGTTTTATCCTCCTTTAAAGTAAACATGTTTAAATTTAAAGTGACAAAATGTAACACCAATGTTTGAATCCCTATTTCAGAGACTTCGGACTTAACACTGTACTTATTCCAGTTACAAACCAGATATCTCAAAACTGTTGATAAAAAGTCAACCGAAACCTAGAAACTAAGCCACCCTTGTCAGTGATTATCTTTTTGATAAAGTTATTCATTTGGTGCTATGACAATTAGATTCGTTTATAAACTGCTCTTATCTTCCATAAATAACAGAGTTGAGTTTCGTAGCCAGCAAGATTTTTGCAAAACTATGTAGAAATGTTGAGTGTTTTACTGATAATATTAGCCTTCATCTCCAGGCCTTTTTGTTCAATCTGAGATGAGTATGTACATATTGTCCTATTTTCATTAAGACGTGTTTTTTTCGCGCAGCTTTTTGAGAGTTTAACGAAATCGTCCAGTCGAATGCGCCTTATAAATGTGTACAAGGTTCATCAGGCTATTCCTTGACAAATTAAGTATAGATACTGGTTATAGAACTCTTACTTACCTAGTGTTACCGATTCGGACAGTTGAGAAATAGTTTAGCAGTGTTGCGCCCTCAACGATTTATAGGCAGAAACCCCAGGCTAACTTATAGGCTTCAGTTATTTAATCAACCGTAGCGACATGGCCTAAACCTGTTCCAATGGTCACGTGAACTTAGACATTAAATGTTCACAAAAAAGTCCCACTGAAGTTATGCAACCCAGTGGCAGGACGCCATCACTTGTTATTGATCAATCGATATTTGACCCCTGGCAGCGTTTCGTTTCGAATGGAAGCTAGGAATAACATTGTTATAGACTGCGCTGAACAAAACAACTGACACAGTTGACTGCTCACCGCCGTTAGAATAGCTAAAGGTTATTGTCCACTGGCAGTATCGAACTTTTTACAATACTTGTTTTTTTAAGTAGGCCTGTGCAGCCATGCGTAAATACCTTTCTCATGAACCGTTTGTTTGAATTGAATATCGATTCAATTTGCAATTCAACGAATTTAATGTATAAAGTATGGCAAAATAAAAAATACATACATTTTAAAAAACACATATGTATATAATATATAAGGGAAAAAAAGCCACTGATATGCTAAACATTTCCAAACGTCCGTGAATAAACCAGGTTATACATGATGCACAAGCTATACTCTTCTCTCGCATGAACCAGACCCTCCTCGACCACGCCTATAGATGAATAATTTTTGTGTCTTTTAGAAAGTGAAGATTAACAGTATTTTCGTTATTTTGGAATAACACTTTCTTAG